>QRFJ01000018.1:4876802-5041334 GCA_006176705.1 Cocos nucifera
AATTTTTACCGTAGAGCAGATTTCTAAGAATTAATTCAGATGTTTGTAAGGATCTTCGTTGGCGTTCCTATAAAAAGATGGGAGCATCTGGATTGTGGTCGATTTGATCTTATAGTGGCTAGTAGGGATATCAGGTATGTGGATGCAAGTCGATGGATTGTAGGTGGAAGAAATAAAGTATTCCTTCATCTGCCTAGGTGGTTCTTCATGATTTCCAGCCATTTGATTATCTGGTCTTAAATGAATTCGTCTTTCAATTTTAGGATCTAGTTTAACTAGGTCAGGTAAAAGTGATCTTCTACCATGCATGTACTAGTGCAATCTGATATATGGTTCAAGATATATATATTTTTTATTATTAATTTTTTTTTTGATTTTTTTATTATTTTTTTTAAGAAAAGAAGAGAGAAAGAAAGAAGAGGAAAAATCCTAAGGAGTCTTAAATCTGGAGATGATAGAGAGGAGTTAATTTGTGGTTTATGTTAGATGTTATTTGGCAAACAAGTTAGGCAATCAATCCTGACTAAGTGTTATCCTAGATCTAGACAGCTCCTAACTGCCAAGATCACCTTCAAGCCCTCCAAATAGAGGATTAGCCAATCAACTGGCCAGGTAAGTGTAAAATCGGTGGGAGTCCCTCCGTTGCTTGTCTTAGACATCAATTATGCTTGGCCAGGTAAGCGAACGGAATCAATTAAATAACCACCTTCCTTCGGGTCCAGTCATCTCTGAACCACTTTTCTAGACACCAGTCAAATTGATTAACCCTAACTTGGTTCAACTCTTAGAATTTCTTGTCCTATTGAGCTCGAATATCCTTAAGGGTTAATGTCTAATTGATTTTAAGAGTTAAGATTTGGGTTAATGCAAGATGCTGGTTGGTTGTTTGTGGGCCAAGGAAGGATGATCAAATCTCCACCTTATCTTGTTTAATGGGTTGTGCCCTTAATTCAGTTTAATATGAAATATGCAAAAGAAAGAAAAAAGAAATTTCAATCAAAGAGTTCTATGCAATTTAAACTAACTAATTAAATTCTAAAAGGCTTACCTTGCCTCCAGCAATCACCAAAAATAAGAATAAAAACTAATATGATGGATGCTCTAAACAATTAGAATTTCTAATCTTATGATGAGAAAATAGGTAATTTTTAATTAATTTAAAAATAAAGCAAACATTAAAAATAAGAAAAGAGATTTAGGGTTTAGGAATGATCTCACCGAATTGGATTGAGAGTTTTGTTCGTGCCCTAATCTTCATTTTTTCTTTTTTTTTATATTTTTTTTTCTATAAAATAAATAAAAAATAATGAGTAGGCGTAAAAAAAATCAAAGAAATAAAGAAATTTTAATTTTTATGCCTCCCCGATAATGGTGCCAAAAACTTGATAGGAACGCGATGTTGTCGTTAAGACATCGTGTTTAACAGTTTAATTCGACTTCTTAAAATCATTGAAAATGTGTAGATAGCAGTGAGTCGGGTCGAATTCATAGGAAAGGTAGTATTTTAGATTTGAAATCTTTAATTTTTAAAAAGAGAAAGAAAATGATTTAAGTTTTGGAATCAAAAGTAAAGTCGGAAGATTAAAAATAAAAATTAAAAGATGCAGAAATTTAAACTTGGTACTAAGATCTACTAATTAGATCTTAGCATCTACTTACAATAAAATAAAAAGTAATAATTAAAGTATAGAAATTAAATTATAATAAAAGTAAAAAGCAAGAAATTAAAGTACAAAAATAAAATTTTTATTAATTAAAATTTTAAAATTTAAATAAATAAAATTTAAAAAAAGAATAAAATAGCCTGATATCTGATCTTGGATCAGCATTGGCAGAAAGATGGTGTAGAAGCTCGGCTCTTCTTCATGGCATCCATTGCTTCGAAGCAACCTTTAATCCATAGCCTAGCTTCGCCCTGTACCAAAGCTTCATCTTGATCGAAGATGTTGATTTCTGGAGGCCTAGAGTCCTTTTTATAGAGCTAGGAGGGTTGGATATTTTTTTCTAAAGACAATATGGGACTAATGGCCTTTGTAATCATCAAAATCTGAATAAAATTTAAATTAAAATAGCTTTGATATGACTCTGGTAAGTCTGGTGAAATCTGGCCATTCAATAGGAATCCAACGGTCCAAAAATCATCAAAATTGGATGCATATCAACCCAGATCAGGTCGGATCAATTTCTGACCATTGGATTGCGCTTGATGGAGGAAATCTGGCCGCAAATCGCGCTTTGGGAGTCCTGATCACCGTCGGGAGCATTCTGGACCGTCGAATCGAAGCTGGAATCAAGCGCTGCCATTCGATGGTGATCCGAGTGAAATCAGCAATCAAAAAAAATACTGACCGTTCGATCTTGACCACAAACAACCACCACCGCACGATCGTGCGTTTACTGTTCCCATGGATCGCGTGGATCAGCTACATCGTGCACCGCAACCAATCAACGCCTTTTATTGATAGATGAAAAGACCAAAATGCCCTATGAGCCGTAATGAATTTTTTGTAAATCCTTTAGGGGTCTAGGTCTATCACGTGGCAGGCTTTGATTCGCTGGTGTCTGCCGAGCTGGCGGTCTACACTGTGCTGTAGACCGACTGATGGCTTCTGAGCTTGAGTCGGCTAGCGTGGATGGCTTGGCATGCCGGCTTGGTCGGCTTGGCTTGGCACGTTTGGATGCGTCGGCTGTTGCAGCATGGCGGCTTGAGCCGTTTGAGCCGTATGTTATTTTTTTCATATTATTTTATTTTATTTTATTTCTTTAGAAATTCATATCTTTTCCGTTTTAGCTCCGTTTTGCTCTAAACTTATTTCGTTACGATTAAAAAAATGAGCTCTTTTCATTGATTATAAAATTTTATTTTTTTATTTTTATTATTTTTAATTAATTTTTTAATTAATAAAAATATGAATTTCTCAAAAATTATATATAAATTGATTATTAATTTTTAAAAATTAATATAAATTAATTGATAAATTAATACTTTTATTGATGAATTTATGATGCTTATCACTGGTGATCCTTCTCAAAAGTTTGTAACAATTCTAGCAAACCGTGGTAATTTACTACAGGCTTTGTCATTCTAAAATGATTGAGAAAAGAAAGATAGGATTAGGATAGTGAGTTCAGAATTGCATCTTTTTCAAATTACTCCTACAAGAAAAATTCGAGTTTGCTCAGATACTCAATCATCTCAATCATGTATAGTGTAGGGTTTGACAGACACAATGGAAGCAAATGATTTCAAAATTTTTGATCTATTAAACCCTAATGCCCAGGATTGCCCTTGATAATATTCAATCATAAACATGCATAGGGAATAAGATAAGAGAGCAGACTCTTATAAATCTGATTTGATGAAGAATAAATTTCACGAGTTACTCGGTGATCCGCATAGAAATTGGCTTCAAGAATGACTTCTTTTGAATTCTTGCTTGCTGAATTCTATTCAAAAATTTGTTAGCCTTCTTTTCCTTTCCAGGGGGTCACCCATCTTAGTACTACTCTTGCATACTACTCTCACCCAAGCATGCTTAATTGTGGAGTTCTGATGAGATTCGGTGCATTAGTGCTGGTATGATCGCACCTATTATAATATCTTTGAAACTCTAATATATAACGTAGCAGCCATCCCCTGCCATCATTGACCCTCCTACCATGCAGGCCAGTTGGGCACAGGACTATTGATGTTGGTCTATGATCATGCATGATATTACCGAGCTCATGATGCAATTTTTTTTTTGAGAATTTTTTTTTGAATATTAAGAAAGAGAAAACATGAAAATTGATGGAAAATGCATAAGAAAAAGAAAAATAGCACAAAAATTAAAAAGGATACAGCTTAAATATGGAGTTCTGATGAGAGTCGGTGCATTAGTACTGATGTTGGTGCAGAATCTGATCGACGTCGGATCGAGCTGGAGTCAAGGAAGGAGAGATCACTGTCGGTGATCTATAAAATAAAGTTTCGTCTAGAGTCGATGATGGTGGCTCCAGTAGAATCCTCCAATGATTAAGTCAGCTCTTCTGGCCAACAGAAATGGAGTGCTCAGAAAAGAGTTCAGCAGAATTTTGAAAAAAAAAAGAGAGCTTAGAGAAAACATATCTGGAGGATCTCTTTTTATAGATGGAGCCTATAGCAGAGTGATAGTGACAGCCATAATCGTCCGATAGTGGACCACTCGGGGCTACGTGGGATTTATTATGGAGAGAGAGGTATTGTCAGACTGATAGTGACGGTCATAACCATCCGGTAGTGGGCCGCTTGGGACCGCATGGGGTTTGCTATGGAGAGAGAGGTGTTGTCTGTAGCAAACAGATAGTGACAGCCATAACCATCCGATAGTGGGCTGCTCGGGGCCGCGTGGAACTTGCTATGGAGAGAGAGATGTCATCTGTCATGATGTGCCTGTTCGTCGAGATTTAATAGCCGAAGTTCGAAGAAAGTAGGCATTGGTTGGTAAAGAATTTTGATATATATCAATTTTAGAGGAGTTCAAACTTCTAAAAAAAATACGGCTATAGGAGATCATCCAGAAGGAATGCTAGTTGAAATTTGAAAGTAATTCGCTGGAGGAATTCGACTGAAGGAGAAGTCTGGAAGAAGTTTGGCTCCTAGAGGTATCTAACATTAGCGTACTAAGAGTTTGATGGATGAATATGTCCCCCTTCATCAATGAGAGAGACTTGGGGATTAAGATAGAAATCGTTAACATCTCACTCTCGCCCCTATTATCTCTTAAAGGCCTATAGGATCAATCGTAGAAAACCTACTCTTTGAGAGAGAGTAAAACGATCCCCTGTCAAATTTTTCTATTAATGAAAAATGAATAGGGCCTATCCCTGCTCAAGAGAATGAAATGTGTCCGCAACCTACATTGAAATACTTAAGTTGGATTGGGAACAGAACCTGCCTAACAATGGAAGAAATGGAATGACCGTCAATGCAAGCAATCTATGAACTAAGGTAGCTCTATCTTCTCTGGGGGAGGAATAAATAGGTAGATCAATAAGTAGAGTCTTACCCGAACCCACTCACTGAACTATTCGCCAGTAGGTATGCGTAGGACTTATTCCGAAGGCTACCGACACACTCCTCAGTAGAGGGTGATTTTAAGAATTCTTAGTTCCACTGAAAAATGACTAGAATAGAGTCCCGGACCATATGTATTGATGGAAGGGGAGAGACCTTATATCGAAAGACTTGGCTTTGATGTCTTCTTTGTTTATGCAAGACAAGAGGGTGGTCGTAGGGACACTTGCGGCTGGATTGAATCCCTATTGCTTAAGGCAAGTCAAGGCAAGGGGCCAGGCTTACAGCTAGCTCTTAGTGCTTCAGGCTAAACGGAAGAAGGTCGGGCCCCTGACTCCACGCTCATGGCGGCCCGGTTTTGAAAGCAATGGGTGGGTTTCGTCTTTGATCAGAGGTAGAGTAGCCGCGCCTTTCGCTATGGGGTTTTCTCATACTCAATATGTTTTCAGAGATAGAATTCGCGAATGCGAAGGGCTTACTCATAACATAAGGAAAACTCCATAGAGGATGTCACTCTTTTGATTCGATTCATACAGCATATATAGGAGTTAGGCTTTCTATTGGATAGTGGTAAGGGCAAAATTGGGAGGAGGCAAGAAGGGAAGCAGATTCAGAGCGAGCAGGGGACTCACCACGGGGCCAAAGCCGTGGGTTGAATGAATGCCACCATGGAATAGCAGCACAAAAGGAAGCGGTCCAGATCTCGTCTCTGGGGATCCTGCTAGGGAATAAAATCTTCTTTTTGGGGTTGGGTTGGGCTTGCGGGTGAGTGAAATCCTTTATTATACTATAAGAAGTGATATGTCTTGTCTTGATAAGTGGGTCTTTCTCACTTTTGTTTTCTTCCTTCTTTTTCTCTGTCTTTGTTTTTTGAGCAAGTGTGTCTTTAGTCGAGTGTTGATGCCTAAATATTTTTTTTTTAAGTATGCGTGTTGAGTTTTCCTGTGCTAATCGAGATTAGATTAGGTTGGTCAGTTTCTTTGGTAGGTCAAGGTTGCTTTCCCTTGCCTTCCTAGGTTTTTTGTTTTTAGAGGTAGATGAAGGGCGAGGCCCACTCGTCAGTTGTTGTGTTTTTCTCTTCTAGTAGAGGAAGGTCGAGTAGTAGACGGGCTAGGCCCACTGTGCTAATCGAGATATTAGGTTGGTTTGGTCAGTGTCTTTCTTTCTCTCGGGACGGGGTTGGTGGCCTTGCGTCTCCCTCCTTGTTCCAGGTCCCAGTGAAGCTGATCTGCCCCTGCGCTGTGTCTTGTTGTCGATGCCCCACGGGATTCGAGATAGCTTGAAAGCGGAGCGGGGGATGCTGGAGATAAGAAGAAGGGACATCTCTCGACGGGGAAGAAGCTGCAGCGGCACGTCACGAACTAGCTACCAACTGAGCTTCCCTAGATGTAGTAGTAAATCAAGATGGGTGCCGGACATTCAAAGAAGGCCCGGCCCCTTCTTCTTCTCGGCAGCAAACGTAGGGCTCTGCTCTGTCTGAGGCTCGTACTGGGCCGGAGCAACGCGTCTGGTCTTGTCGGTCATTTCAGATAGGATGAAAAATGAATCCATCCGAAGGGAACATTCCTTCCCCACCCACCGCCCTCGGGAAACCACACGTTCATATTGGCGGCAACCGACTATTTCTCCAAGTGGGCGGAGGCCGTACCTCTAAAATCCGTGACAGGGGCGGCGGTAGCAGATTTCATCCGCACCAATATCATATACAGATATGGGATCCCCGCATTTTGTTCTCCATTCAAGAACTAAACCATGGACAAATTCGGCGAGAAGTATCAAATCACACAGAACTTCTCTACGGCATACAATCCGCGACCCAATGGACTTGCTGAAGCGTTCAACAAGACGCTATGCATGATATTGATGAAGGTCGTCTCCAAGAATAAACGCGACTGGCACGAAAGGCTGCCGGAAGCTCTATGGGCCTACGGGACCACGCATCGCACGGCGACGCAGTCAACACCTTACTCACTAGTCTTCGGCGGCGAAGCGGTTCTTCCGCTCGAGGTACAAATTCCCTCGCTGCGGGTGGCCATGCAGTGCTCTATGACGATGGAGCAAAACGCGAAACTTTCGGCTCGCTGAACTCGAGGGCCTGGATTAAAAAAGGCTGCAAGCTCAGCAAACGCTTGAAGTATACCAAGCAAGGATGTCTCACGCATTCGACAAAAAAGTGCGCAGGCCTTCTTTCAAAAAGAGAGATCTCGTCTTGGCTATAAAACGGCCTATCGTAATCTCGCGCCGATCCAAAGGAAAGTTTGAGCCAAAATGGGAAGGGCCAGTAGAATGGGTCTTTTCAAATTGTGCATACCAGCTCATCACTGCTGACGGACGCAGAATGCCTGCCATCAACGGGCGTTTCCTAAAATGGGTACTTCCCTTGAAAAGACATGCACACGTGGGAGGAGTGTAAATTGCAATATAAAGCAGGTCACTTCATCACGACGCAGAAGCCGTTACACTGTTTGAACATGCTTGTCTTACTTGACATCCTTCATGCGTATCCGATTTTTTAAAAAGCATGAAGGGACGATTCGTATCTGGGGCAGTTTGCTTGCTTGCCTTTCTCGAGCGGATGGATGCTGCGTTCTTCAATAAAACTCGCATCAGTCCCCATACCCGTGAACATGCTGGCAGACTCGGGGACGAACCTATGCTGTCTGTTGTCGCGGAAAATGTTAAGAAGTATTTAAAACAGAAAGGGGATTTCAAGGCAGCTGCAAAAGTGGCCTTAAGGCGCGTCGAGCTTGTGTATTATAAACCTAAAGAGGCCTGCGATACAATGAAGAAAGCTGGCAGAGCAGCACAGACAAAAACAGCATATTACGGAATATAGCTGCTATGAACTAGTTGTGGGTAGGGATGCTTATATACCCTCACCCTCTATACCAGCCAATGACTATGTCCCCTGGGACAAGGATTTTTGGCATGACTAAGCCACCTTTCGCTAGCCTCGGCCAGAAGACTTTAGATGAATTCCGGTTGGGAGCAAGACAGGGTTAGAAGCAGACAGGCAAAGGTCTCCTCTTTCTGTCCGCTCTTCCCACTTGATCCACTGATCGCCTTCCTGAATTGACTGACTTACTGACTTCGGAGCTGCCCTTTTACGTAGTTGCCTCGGTCTGAAAAAGGTGGATCCTCATTGTTAAAGGTCAAGGGTCGACAAAACAACCCTTACTCGCTTGGTCCTTTCTTTCCCGTCCGAGCCAACCGCAAACAAAGCTAAGAATAAAAGCTAAGCTAACTCTCTCTCGGTGCGGAACGATATGATCTTCCAACCGAACGAACAGGAGATAAAACAACAATGTAAATGAACCGAACTGGATGGATCACTTTCTTTCCATCCAAACGAACACCCACTACACGAGATGAAATTTCGCTGCTCCACCGTCACTTCACTTTTTTCGTATCAGAATTACGCATCTTTCATTCAAGCCCAGTAGCTCCTTCGATCCAATACGAAAGGAAACAACTACAATTTTTTATTTCCCATTGTATGCAGGCTACTGTGGGCTATGTTGGTCTGTGGGCACCCGTCTTTCTATGGTCCACTAGTCTGGAGTACACTGACTGGGCTTCTTACAGGGAAGGAGGCTACTACTTTGATGGGGTACCTGCGATATTCCATTTTTCGCCTCCGCTTGCTCATTTCACCTCTTAACTTGAAAAGGTACATCAGAAAGGTGGATTAAGGAATTGTTTTCTGAACAAATGTATTTTTCTTTCAAGCTTTTTTTGTCTAAATGGTATATTTCCTTGCATAAGGTTCACGAAATCATTAGTCGTTGCAGGTCATGCCTTCGTCTGAGTTTATACTTGAACTGAAAATATAAACCTCATTTCACTTTTTAAAGCACAAGTCTTTGATTTAGTCACGAAGCTGACAACATCAGAATATAACTCAGAACACGAGTGTAACAAACATTATAGGCACCCGGGTATGTCCCTTAGTTCTGTTCCCAATAAAAAAAAACTCATTACCCTGTTATGTTCCAGACATTCCAGGATTCTGGATTGATCCTGGATTGCCACCATAATGCTCAAATAAACAAAGTCTGCACGAAAGACAAGAAAACATTGCCGGATGGAACATGGAGACCGGCATTTGCAACACCCTTGCTCAATGAAGGGATGCATGATTGAGATATATATAGAAGTTCTGTTCAAGCCTTACATGGAAGAAAGGGATTTATAAATACATAATGGGGGTATGCTTATAATATTCTTTCATCAACGTATTTTCTTTTTTTTTTTTTTTATAAATTCTGTAGTGGTGGAATGAAAAGTAAGAAATTCTGCTCCTTGAGGAGGGACTGATTTAATCAGAATTGACGAACACTTCCAGAGTTACAAGTTGCTGGATTGAACTAATTTTTCCTGTCAGGGATTTACTATTTCACATAAGAAGAAAAATTGCACTTAACAGCTTCATTTCCAAAGTTGCTAAGCTCCATTTTAGTTCAACTATTTCCTGGATCCTAAAGAATAAAAGACAGTTACCCATGGATCGTGGTAACATCAACTATTGTATTCAGTAGCTGAACCGGTAGTCTAACATGGCATTAAATTTTAAAGACGAAGCATACAAGTTCTCACAGTGATGCTGTCTCGTTCCTTCTAAAAGCAGGTGTAAGCTACATATGACTCTACTTTCACAATTGAAGTTCAAATGTAGAGTAAAAAAAATGTCACCTAAACAAGAATTAGTCAAATCATGCAACAGATGTCACATCCGATAATGTTCATTAAATAGCATTATGAAACTATTTCTCAATCCATGCAGCATGTAGACAATAAACTAGAGAGAGTTTTCTACATGTCTTGCATAATCATCATTTCAGTCATAATTCTTGGCTAATTGGTTTTAATCATAAGACGGCTGCTAAAGGAATAACTATTACTGCAGTAGCAAATGCAAGTCATGAAGATGAATAATTGGCAGGAAATTTAGTAGAAGCAAAGACCAACCAGGCTGATGAACAGTATATGGAGAGAAACAGACTAGATCTTGCAATACCCAGAGGACTCTTTCCCAGAATTGTGTACGGCCTGTAAAGTATGGGTCAGAGATGTGAGATTAATGCAGTTATTGAACAGAAGGGGAAAAGTTCATGAGAACAATAAAAAGCATCACTGAGTTTTCCACTGGAAGGAAAAAGGGCGAGAAAAAGCTACAATGATGGAATAGCCATAAATAACAGGCATCTCCTTTTCTGAGCATGGAGAGGAACTTTATCTAGCAAGATATAGCAACGAGAAGGCCTCAAGTATCCAAGATCGACTAGTTGTGTCAGGAGTTTTATCTTTTAAAAGGCATTAAAAGAATAAGCTGAAGATGGAATTGTCTCGAACAAGAAAGTTAAGTGCCACACATAATTTAGATATAACATGGTTTTGTTGACGAATATTGATGAAATCAGAGCTTATATGCATATCAGACCTGATTTCATCAAATTCATCCATAGGTTTCAAGTTCTAGCCATGTTCATCTTGTGCTGGTGGAGACAGAATGTACCAGGCTGCCACTAGCACCTAGCACAAGCTGGAACGGCGCATATTAAATTTCTTCAAAATTTAATGACACCACAACACACAATGCAAGTGCTAGCGGGCATTGGACATATCAAAAGTACAAATAAATAGCAATGGATGCAAGACTGACCAATATATCATCGAACAATACAATGACTAGCAAACAGATTTGCAAATGCATGGGCAGGATCTATGTAATTTGAAAAGAACTGCAATCCATAATGATAAGAGCTAACCTCAACGTGGAAATTTTCATATATAGGATGTTTGGTAGGTGCCTTGACTGCATAGGTGCACTTGGGATCCATAACTGTTGCGGTATCATCGTGATCAGTGTACTTATTTATATATCCCTCTCTAGCCATGCACTCGGGAAGCTTCTTTGCATACACAGCTTCATATCTGAAAAAAAAAAGGATTAAAACAAACACAGCACAACAGTGAGTATTTAAAACAGTTCAGCCTCAAATGCAATTAATAACAAATTTTAAAAGGATCAAAAGAAAGTTGATTTACTTCAGTGCCCCTCACATAAACAACTAAATAAGAAAGAAAGTTGCGCTTCTTATAAGAACAACTTTGTTTCCAAATGCAACCTCAGGATTTCTGATCATGTATCTATGAAATTCTAGTTGTTTCTAAATCATCTTTTGCATCCTTTTCCAGTTATTTACCTACAAGAATCCATTTCTAGTTAACATGGAACAAAAATTCCCAAAAGAAAAACAAGCAAAGGTCTGTTTTCCAGCATCCATCAAAATTAAAACTCAAGGTCCTCTTGATGAACTGATTTCCCAAATTCAGATTTCAATCAACAAATTATATGCTCAAATTAAAGAAGAATTATTTGATCAAATCATTGCTTATTGAAGAATTATTTGATCTCGGTATTTTGACTGTTACTTTAATTTTAATATACTTTGATGCTTTTAATCTTGACTCTAATGTGTTAACACAAGGTATGAGTTCATCAAAAAAATCTATGTTAGTAGGTAACGCAAGGTATGAGAACTAATACTTTAATTCTAATAGTTAAACGTAACACAACGAACTCATTTTCCATTGCTAATAGTTGGTTAATCTTGATGAACTAATGATGAAGTCAATCTTTCTGCATACCCTAAGAACATCCAAGATATAGATTCGGCATATGTCCAATGGTACATGCTCGGTGATGCCGACCATTACCTATGGAACATTTAAATAATTAGCTATGAGTCTGCCTGCTTAGGATTGAAGACAGAAGTTGACTTCCAATTGCTTAATTAGTTGGTTCAATGAGGAACCCTCTATCAATTGGCACCACCGCAAGATGGATTGACATGAGCATAACCTTTACCATTCCCATTTAATCTATCGTTGCAAACTAAATCGATCCTGCTATCTCCCACACTTTTGTTTAAGAATAAATTACATCCAATTGTTTCTCGAAGAAGAAAACTCCCTGGATAAGGAAAGCACTAAAAATATGGATCAAAATGACACCAGCATATGGATCACCAACATATGGATCAAAATATCACCAGCATGGCTGAAAAGAATTGAAAAGAAAAAAAAAATCATACATATTGGTGATAAACCCACTCCTGCCGAAGTTCGGTCGGAATGTCTGACCTTTGAATTGGTCCATCCGATATCAGCGGCTAGGAACGAGCTTCCACTGAATTCGTAAGACCTCTTAAACTTCTTCAGCAGTCGGACTTCTGCCGGACTTCTCCTTCAGTCGGACTTCTTCGACGATCAAACTTCGGATAGGCTTCGTCACCAGTCGAGCTCTTCCCGGACTTCTCTATCTATCGAGCTTTTCTCGAACTTCTCTTATCAGCTGTCCGAAAAGGCCTCAGCACCGACTCATGGTATGGCAAACAACGGCCCAAGTATGACTGATCTCAAGAACTTCCGAACTCCTCTGGAATGGTGTTAGCTAAGATTCTTCGTTCCTGCGGCCATCCCGTCCGAACTTTAGTTGTCAGACTCCAGCAAACTGGCACGTCACGACAGCAGACATGATCCTCCGTAACAAATCCGATGTATCCTGAACAGCCTACTACTAAGTGGTTATGACTGTCACTATCAGTTTGTTATGGGCTCCGCCTATATAAGGGACCCTCCAGATATGTTTTCTTCTTCAAGCTTTTGATTTCTTTCTAAAAACTCTGCTAAAATCTCTCTGAGCACTCAATTTCTGTTGGCCGAAAGAGCTGACTTAATCGTCGAAGAATCTTGCTGGAGCCACCACCCTCGACTCCGAACGAGACTTATTTTGTAGGTCACCGATGGCGACCTCATCTTCTCCGACTCCAGCCTTGATTCCGACGACAACCAGATTTTGCTTCAATAGGATTGGCGCTAGAGGAAGGGCCCCTCTCATTCTTGAGGTTTTCTTATTCTTAAAGGAGTGCCCAATAGAGATTTTTTCTTTTGATTCAGAGTTTTCTTTCCAGCAAAGATGCCTCCCAAAAAGACTTCAACCTGACGGTCAACTGCCTCCACGGCCAGATCTGTCCATCTCTATTTTATCTCCTGCATCTCGAGCTCCATCGACTGCAATGGTAGATGTAGAGCAGTTCAATCTACTGATCCAGTAGATTCGCGATCTTACTGAAGCAGTGTAGGCCATGCAGCAGCAGCCGCCTCCAGCACTGATTTAGTTAGAGTAGGCTTCTTTGAAATCTCAGGATCCAGTTTGGGGACGACCGACTTGGACAAGTCGATCGGTGACCTTCGAAAAGAAGAAGCAGAGGGTAGAGAGCCCTTGCTCTGATCACGACTCAACCTCCGGGGAAACTCTGCCCCCATTCAGTCAGAAGACTTTGGAGATCCACGATTATGAGAATCTTCTAGACCAAAAACTATAGAAAATGAATCGATGGATCGAAGAACTCTGCAATGTTCCCTCCTCCCATGGCAACGACATCTGCACTGACTCTCATTCTCTCAGAAAATTATGTAGGAATTCATCCCACCGAACTTCAAGCTCTTCCAGTTTGAGAGCTACGATGGGACTATCAATCTGATCGATCATTTGGAGGCCTGTCGAACAATGATGCTGCTCCATGGTGTGCTAGACATCATTCTATGCTGATCTTTCCCATCCACTTTGAAGGAAGCAGTCAGAAACTGGTACTCGACCCTTAAGTCGAGTACCATCTTCTCCTTCGATCAGATGAGCCATCGGTTCATGGCTCATTTCATCAGCAGTCGGTGCCCCCGTCGAGGTTCAAACTTCCTCATTAACATTAAATAGAAGAAAAGGAAGTCCATTTGGACCTATATCATCCGATTCAATGCTGCTACACTGGAGGTCCGTAATTTGGATCAGTCTATCCCTATGGCCGTACTGAAGGACGGCCTTCAGAAGAATGATCTGCTGTTTTTCCTATAGAAGAAGTATCCCAGAAATTTTGCTGATATGCTGGCTTAGACTGAAGGTTATGCCCGAGCAGAAGAGGCCTTTAAGGCTAAGGATAGTGAAGCCGCTGGAGAGCGGCGAGCGGACAAATCAAGTATGCCCGTACCTAAAGAAAAAATGAGTGAAGCTCGATCATGCTCCAGAACTCTCTCCGAGTGCAAGCGAGTTCGAACTCCTTCCTAGGCTCAGAGATAAAGAAGCCCTGATAGAAGGACACGGCGAGGCTCCCCCCTTAGAAGGTTCCACAACTATGCTTCCCTCAATGCTTCGAAAACTCAGGTGCTGATGAAAATCAAGAAGCGGTTACCGAGGTCGAAAAGGATGCGCACTCATCTCAGCAAGTGCAATCTTAATAAGTTTTGCCTCTATCATCGTGACCATAGTCGCGATACTAAAGAATGCATTTAGCTCCAAGATGAGATCGAGGGGCTCATCAGGCATGGCAGACTCGATCGATTTCTATGATGTCGGTCTGAAGGATGAGAAGATTGATCAGGAGCACCGCCACCATTAGAGCCACCGAGGAGGGAGGAGCAGCAAGGAGATCGACTCCCACTTGGCATCGTCAACACCATCTCTAGAGGACTTTGATGAGGGGAGGCTAGCGGATCAACGAAGCCCATGAAGAGGTAGAGGATTGAGGAGCCCATCACTTTCATCAACGAGGATACCGAAGGAAATCAGTTTCTGCATAACGACGTGGTTGTAATCTCTTTAAATATTGCTGATTATGATATACGCCATATTTTGGTAGATAATGGAAGCTCCATCAATGTTTTATTTTATGATGCTTTCTTTAAAATGTCTATATCCAATAACCATCTGGGACCTATGAACTCTCCACTGGTGGGCTTCACTAGCGATGCTGTGCTAGTTGAAGGAATAATAATACTATCTATAGCTATAGGGCCATACCCAAAATAGGCCAGGGCATAGATCGATTTTTTGGCAGTAAAAGCTCCATCTGCCTACAATACCATTCTTGACCGACCTGATCTGAATGCACTTCGGGCCATAGTATCAACCTACTACTTGAAAATAAAGTTCTCAACAGGCAGCTGAATAGGGGAGATCAGGGGAGATCAAGCCTTGGTCAGGCACTGCTATTCCATCGCCTCACAAAAAAGAAGCAAACTTGATCTTTGCTCAATTGATGGACTACATGTCCACGACGATCTTACTGAGGAGTGGGACGAGTCCATGGAAGATCTTGTGACCATTCCTTTGAATGATGGGAATGAGGAGGATACTGTGCAAATCAGCTCCAACCTAGAAGATAAAATTTGGGAGCAGCTCATCGTCTTTCCATGAAAGAATGCCGACATCTTCGCCTGGATCTCGGTAGATATACCGAGAATTGATGCTGAGGTTATGGAACATCGGCTGACTGTCAACCCCAAGCATAGGCCAATAAAAGAGAAAATTTGGGGTCATGCACCGAAAAGGCAAAAGGCAATAACGGAGGAAGTAGATAAGCTTCTCAAGGCTGGATTCATCTGAGAGGTAAACTATGTAAGTTGAGTTTCTAATGTGGTCCTAGTTAAGAAGGCCAATAATAAGTGGAGAATGTGTATCGACTTTAAGAAGCTGAACAAGGCCTATTCGAAAGATAGCTACTTTCTTTTCAAAATTGATCAGCTGGTCGATGCAACTTTGGAACACGAGTTTCTCACCTTTATAGATACTTTCTTCGGCTACAACCAAATCTGGATGGCACCAGAGGATGAGGAGAAAATTACTTTTATTACTAATCATGATCTTTATTGTTATAGGATTATGCCCTTTGGGCTTAAAAATATGGGTGCAACCTATCAGCGCCTGATCAATAAAATCTTCAAGAGCAAATCAACCATAATATGGAAGTCTACGTTGACGATATGCTGGTCAAGAGCCGAATGTCAATCAATCATGTTACCGACCTTGAAGAGACCTTCAGCATCCTTCGAAAGTAATAAGATGAAGCTAAACCCAATCAAATGCACCTTCAAAGTGATCTCGAAAAAATTCTTAGAGTTCATGATCTCGAGGCAGGGGATCAAAGCCAATCTAAAGAAGATCTAAGCAATCCAGGAGATGACCACCTTGAAATCAATAAAAGAAGTTCAACGTCTGATCGAAAAAGTGACATCCTTAAATCGCTTTATTTCGAAATCAGTCGAGCGGTGTATGCCATTCTTCCAGGTCCTCAAGCAATCAAAAAATTACTGGACGATGGAATGCCAATAGGCATTTGAGGAGCTTAAGGGCTACCTCAACTCACCGCCCCTGTTGGCCAAGCCCGAGCTTGGGAAAGAGCTGTTCCTCTACCTTGCGGTCTCTCCTACTGCCTTAGCGATGGTCTTGATCAAGGAAGAGATGAAAGTACAATGGTCGATTTACTATATAAGTCGAGTTCTGAGGAATGCCGAGATCAGGTATACTAAATTAAAAAAATTAACTTATGCTTTTCTGATTGCAGCTAGAAGACTTCGGTCCTATTTTTAGGGGCATACCATAACGCTCCTCACCGATCAGCCCATCAAAGTAGTTCTTCATCAAACAAATACTTCTGAAAAAATTGCGAAGTGGGCTATTGAATTGATGGAATTCAATATAAACTATCAACCTCAGTCGTCAATCAAAATCCAGATATTGACTGATTTTATAGTAGAGTGTACGATCCCGAATGATGCCGAATCCGAACGAAATGATGCCAGCATTTCATGGTTGCAGTCGAGCTCCTCCGAAGAGAGAGTAGATCTTCTCAAAGGATTTTGGGCCCTGTATGTGGATGGCTCCTCCAATGCCTCGGGTGTAGGTGCTGCACTGATCCTGGTCAACCTCGAGGGGGTCATTATCGAATACGCATTACGCTTCAAGTTTTCTACAATAAACAGTGGAGCAGAATATGAAGCTCTGATAGTGAGGCTTAAGATTGCCAAGGAACTAGAAGTCGATCGACTTTAAGTCTATAGTGATTCGTAGCTGATGGTGGGATAGGTCGATGGCGGCTACGAAGCTCGGGAAAAAAATATGATGAAGTATTTTGAAAAAAGTGAAGAGCCTGATCCCAGCCTTCAATGACTTTGGCATCCGACAGATTCTAAGGGAAGAGAATGCTAGGGCCGACCTCCTATCCAAGCTAGCCACACTTGCCCCCAATAAACTTTCCAAAGAGGTATACTTCGAGGTACTAAAATATCATAGTATGGAAGAACTGCTGACTATAACGCAGATTGACCAGAAGCCTTGTTGGATCGACCCCTTGGCCACCTATCTCAAAGATGGGACTCTCCCTCGTGATCCTAAAGAAGCTTCGAAGATGAGAAACTAGACCTTCCGGTATGTTTTTTATAAAGGCAAACTGTACAAAAAGTCATACTCCCTGCCTCTCCTGAAGTGTCTCCAACCTTTCGAAGCTGATTTTGCATTATAAAAAGTGTATGAAGAAATTTATGGGAGCCATCTGGGCATCAGATCCCTTTCTCACATGCTATTTTGATAAGATTACTACTGGCCAACCATGCACCGTGATTGTGTTGAGTATGTTGAAAGATGCGACCGCTGCCAAAGAAATGCGAGTATACAAAGGCATCTGACCTCTGAGCTTACCTCACTAAGCGCACCTTGGCCATTTGTACAATGGGAGATGGATATACTTGAATCCTTCCTAATGGCATCTGGATAATGAAAGTTTCTCTTAGTTGTAATTGACTACTTTACCAAGTGGATCGAGGCCGAATCCCTAGCAAAAATCACTAAGACCAAAGTGCAAGACTTCATCTGAAAATCAATTATTTGTAGGTTTGGTCTACCTCAAACTCTCATAACGGACAATGGATGATAGTTTATCAGGATGAGGTTTGTTGAGTTTTGCGAAGATTTGAACATCTTCCATCATTTTACATCGGTGGCTCACCCACAAGCCAATGGTGAAGCAGAAGTGATCAATAGGATCCTATTACAGGATATCAAGGCGAGACTTAAAAGAGTAAGAAGGACTTGGGTGGACGAACTCTATCAGATCTTTTAGGCATACTAAACTATCTAAAGACTACTGGAGAAACACCATTTGCTTTGGCCTTTGAAACAGAGGCGGTCATCCCAATCGAGCTTAAACTTTCGTCAACACGGGTCATGGCTTTCAACAAGTAATGTAACTCGCAAGACCTCAGAGCTAACCTCAACCTACTAAAGAAAAAAAGAGAAGAAGCCAAAGTTTGGCTGCCTACCTATAGACGAAGGGTGGTCAGATACTACAACTCCAGAGTCAAAGATAAAATGTTCAGAGTGGAGGACTTGGTGCTTCAACAAGCGGCCATCTCTCAGCCTCAAAATTAGGAGAAGCTCATCCTAAATTGAGAAGGATCCTATGAGATCAAAGAAGTTGTCCAACCTAGGACATACTATTTAAGGGAGCTTGGAGGAGCAGATCTATCCCAATCATGAAATTTGAAAAATTTATGGATATATTACCAATGATTTGGTTGCAATAAAATTCCTCTACTTTAACATTCTAATTTTTGTTGTACATCTATAATGATGGAGAATTACCTTCTGAACTTGACCATGCGATGAGTACAGTCATGTTAGGAATAGGAGGAGGATCTTGTCCTAATGTGAGCAAAGTTGAAGACCTCATTAACTTAAGACGAGATGAGGAGAGAGATCCTAACAATGATTCTAATGTGCCCTTACAGTCATGTTAGGAATAGAAAGAGGATCTCGTTCTAACATGAGCAAAGTTGAGGGCCTCGTTGACTTAAGACTAGATGGAGAGAGAGGTCTTGACAACAGTCCTAATGTGCCCCTACAATCATGTCAGAAATAGGAGGAGAACCTCATCCTGACATGAGAAAAGTAGAAAGCCTCATTGACTTAAGATGAGATGAGAGAAGAGACCTTGACAACGGTCCTAATGTGCCCCTATAGTCATGTGAGGAACAGAAGGAGAATCTCGTCCTGATATGAGTAAAGTAGAAGGCTTCATTGACTTAAGATGAGATGAAATGAGAGACTCTAACAACGACCCTAATATGCCCCTACAACCATGTCAGGAATAGAAAGAGAATCTCATCCTGACATGAGCAAAATAGAAGACCTCGTTGACCTAAGACTATATGAGGAGAGAGATTCTGACAATGGTCCTAATATGTCCTTATAGCCATATTAGGAATAGGAAAAGAACCTCATCCTAATGTGAGTAAATCAGAGAACCTTGCTAACCTAAGCTGAGAAAAAAAGGGAGGCCTGTCCAGTGGTCCCAAATGAACCCCCAACATAAAGCAAAGGAAAGGGAGAAATCCTGTCATCGATTCTTACATGTATTTCTCCTACGACTATCCGACCATATGAGATGCAAGAAGAAAAATCATGCCCAGGTCCATGAAAAGGATCTCGGATAGATATCCACAACAACCACTTCATCAAAAGACAACATAGAAGAAAGATAAAATGAGAAAAATAAAGCCACAAGCAAGCATTGAGTTCATGTAAGACGAACAACGATGAAGAAATGTACTATTTTATTGTATATGTTAAGTTCATTATAAGCAAAATAAAAGTCGACAAGACTGATTACACAAGTCTATTACAAGCAAGATGAAGGTCGGTGAAATCGATGATATGAAAAGAAAGAAGAAAGAAAAAAGGCCAAGTCCTAAGAGGGACCAGACTCTTCAGACTTCGGACTGTCGACCTCAGCCATCACCAAGATCTGCTTTAGCCTGAAGATCTCCTCCTCATATTCTTTTTTTTGTATAAACTGTCTATATATATCCTGTTGGCATGTTCGAACTTGCTCTTATACTCCCATTGCTGCTTTCATAGGACTTCGGACTCAGCCTCCGCATCTTTCATGGCTTGATGCTCATAGGTCAGCTGGAGCTTCAACCGTTGGACCTCGACCTTCTCCGTCTCGATCGCTTTTGAGAGCTCGTTAATGGTCCTCTTCAGAAAGGCAATCTTCTCCAACTCTCCACTTGTGCTGGCCTATCGACTGCTGTATAACCATCCCTGAAAGTAAGAAGCCTCATCTCTAGTGGCCTTCAACTCACTTTCGAGCCTAGACATCTTCTCTGCCTAGGTTATTCGATAGCTATTATGCCAGTTCTTAGTATCTTGTAGCTGCTTCTAAAGTTGAAAGAATTTTTTGAACCAATTTCAATCGTATCGAGCCTTGTCGGTAGACCACGACGAGCTTCCTTCCAAGAAATGGATTTTTCCTTTGCCTTCTTGAGATCGGCTTCAAGGGAGCTAACCTTCATCGTTAGCGCCCAAGACTTGTCGCTAGCACTTTTTCAGAGTTCGGCAAGCTCTCTCTTAAGATTATCCTTCCAGATGTCGAAGCTCACTGTGTCCTTCTTGTGTAAGTTTCGGAGGTGAGTGACCTCTTTGGTCGCCTCTGAGGCATTCTCTCAAGAAGCCTGAAGGTCATCCTCCATCTTTTTCAACTTTTTATTCAGATGATGGACTTTCTTCTTCAAGCTCTTTATCAAAGGCTTTAGCAGAACTCCCTAAGATAAGGGATCAGTGTCGATTGGAGATGGCGGGTTATGACCCTGATCGGTGGGAGGATATTGGATAACATATGACACAACACCAATGTGAAGAAAGGTATAGATAAAGTGAATTTGTTTTTATTTAACTAGAAACTTTTAGGTACAAAGTAAGTCAAAAAAGAAAAAAAAAGATGTAACTACTCGAGGTCCTTAACCTTGGGGGGTGCAGCGGCAGAAGAAGTCGGGCACCTCCAAAGTAGGCTCGGGCACCTCCGAAGCAGGCTCGGGTGCCTCCATAGCAGGCTCAGTAGAAGAAAGATTGACTCCGGTGCTGGATGGTTCCGTTTCTTCGTCAGCCTCCTCCTCCTCTTTCAGGAAGCTAAAGTCGAGCTCAGAGAACCTCCAGGCCACCCTACCTTCGTAGAGCTTGAAGTCCTTGATGAACGCCTTTTGGCTGAAGGCGATGTTCAGATCCTTCATTTTGGAAGATGTTTTAAACTCCTCCATGACTCGGGCCGCTGCCTTCGAAATGGACTTCACCAATTGGACCTCCAGCTTGGTGACCTTGAACTTGGCTTCTTTCTTCTCCTCTTCCTCCAGAGCCAATGCTGTCTTAAGTTCGACTGAGATGAACTCCTTTTAAAGTGCACCGTGTAGGCTCTCACTTTTTGCCATCTTCTCCCCTGCGAGGTGCTCAGCCTCAGTAGCCATCGTCTGAAGGTGATTGATCTTGGCCTGAAGGTCTTTCCAGACCTTCAACATCTCCGCCTCCAGGCGATTTGCCCTTTTGAGGTGGGCAAGCATGTGGTGGCCCGACTGCCATGAACAGGTCATTGTAAGATAAAGAAAGAAAGGATGAGAAAATGAAAAAAAAATATGGTGAGATGATTATCCTAAGGACAGTCCCTAGAAACTCCTAAACGAACTACCTCTGGTCAAGGTCGGCCAGGCGGTCTACCTCCTCTGATAGGACGAACCTATCAGTTAAATCCTGAATGATGTTCAAGTTACCGAATGGGTCCGCACTTGGTCTTCACTGCTGCCCTGACCGCGCTCATCCGAGCACACCTTGCGAGCCTTTCTCACGATGGCCACTTTTTTTTCCTCTCCTTCTCTTTGCCAACAGAGGGATCGAGCGCATGATTCTTGAAGGAGAGATTTGCAGGCTCGGGGGGAAGAGATTCCCCTTCAATGATGTTGATACGATCGATCGAGATGGCCTCATCTCTCGGGCAGACCTCGGGAGCAGCATCGATGGCGGCAGAAGCCACAGGATCGGAGGTGTCGACCTTTGCTCATTTCGAGCTCTTGCTTGGGATCTTCTCCTTTCTTTTCTTCTAGGCATAAAGATCCTTGGCGAGCCTCTCTACGGCATCGGTGTCCATTTCTGCAGCAAAAAAATATCACGATCAGGCAAGGTATGCATAAAATTTCATAAGAGTCCATACATATATATACATATATATATAAACATAATTGGTACTCGTAGGATTGACAGGACTTAGGCCAAAGTTGAATAAAGTTTGCTCCCTCAAAAGCTCGGGGAGATTGGGAATGCGGTATGCCTTGAGCCTGTTAGAAGACTCGAGGTCAGCTCCATCCAAGCTAGGAGCTCGATGGATGGATTCCCTAAGAAAGGTCCAAGGAGGAAGGTCAAGCAGCAGAGTTGGGCATTGGACGAAGGAGTACTTCTCCTTCCAGTTATGAATGGAAGAAGGAGCGTCTTTCAGCAATCCCTTCTTACCGAATTGAGGAAAGAAGTACCACCAATCTTTTATGGAAGGATGGCATTTGAAGGTATAGAAATTTTAGAATAACGAGATGGTCGGTCGAACTTCGATCAGATGATAAAGAAAAAAAAAATCTATCACGAACCAAAAATAGTTCGGTACAACGGAGGCGAAGGAGATATTCAAGAATTGAAAGATGGCAACTACAAAGGAGGGCAGCGAAAGCCGAAGCCTGGCACGCAAGGTCTCTAAGTATAGAAAAAATCGACTGACGGAGGTGAGCCAGTGCGTTCGTCCGATCCAAGGAGCTCGAGGTCATACTCAGAGGAACCTCATATTAGATGTGGATCAACGAAAGGTCGTTCAGAGTCAAAACCGTAGGGATGGTATCCAAAATAAAAGACTGGTGAGACATGTTCCTAGGCTTAACCTTGGCTAGGGGTACGGGATCTAGGAAGGCTGGTCCGGACGAGCTCCAAGAATCGGTAAAATGGGATGTTTTGGAAGACATTCAAATCAAAATAAAACCCTAGAAAAACTCCCAAAAATCAAGAAAAAACATACTATAAAAGCTTCTACCAGAGAAACTGAAATAGCAAGAAGAAAAAAGATGCAAGAAAAATTGAAAATAGGTAATAGGAGGCTAACCTAAGTTGACTGAGAGGGGCAAAGAAGCGATAGGCATGACGAAAATCGAGTGGAGGAGTGACGAAAATCAGAGAGGATGCGGGGAAGAACTGATGCTCTCGAGTAGGAAGAAGGCAAGGGCTCAGGAGGGAAGAAGACTTAGGCAAGAATGAATTCTAGAGGGGGGAGAAGGCCTTAAATAGTCAAGGGCAACCCGAGGTGATTATGATTGCAGATCTTACTCGGCCGTTCCTTGTGCACCGCATCCTACTCATCATGACAAGAGAGTGGCAACGAGCAGATCTTTAATTACACTGTACCTAAGATAGTGTTACGATGGAAAATTTAAAGAATTATCTTCTCGAAGTCATTTCGAATTTAATAAGCCCAAGAGCCGATGCAGTAGATGCCAAAATATCTTTTTCGGATAGATGCAGAAAAAGAAAAGAACTTCGCCAGTCGCATCCATACTTCCTTCTTTTGAATTTCGAACTCAAAAATAGAAAAACTATTGTTGGGGATAAATCTGCTCCTATCGAAGTTCGGTTGGAATGTTTAATTTTTGAATTGGTCCATCCGATATCAGCGGCCAAGGACAAGCATCCATCGAATTCGTAAGACCTTTCGAACTCCTTCGGTAATCGAACTCCTACCGGACTTCTCCTTCTGTCGGACTCCTTTAGTAGTACAACTCTTATCGAATTTCTCCTTCAGTCGAACTTCTTCAGCAGTTAGACTCTAGCCAGGCTTCTCCTTCAGCCGTATTCCTTCAACGGTCAAACTTCGAATAGGCTTCGCCGCCAATCGAGCTTTTCTCGAATTTCTCTACCTGTCGAGCTCCTCTCGGACTTCTCTTACCAGTTGTCCGAAAAGACTTTGGCATCGACTCCTAATATGGCAAACGACGGCCCAAGTGCAGCTGATCTCAAGAACCTCTGAACTTCTCTAGAATGGTGTTATCTAAGATTCTTCGTTACCTGTGGCTATCCAATCCGAACTTGAGTTGTCAGACTCCAGCGGACTGGCACGTCACGACAACAAACATGACCCTCCATTACAAACCTCACGTACCCCTGAATGGCCCATTATCAGACGATTACGACTGTCACTATTAGTTTATTATGAGCTCTGCTTATATAAGAAATCCTTCAAATACGCTTTCTTCTTCAAGCTCTTGATTTTTTTCTAAAAATTTTGCTAAAATCTCTCTGAGCACTCCATTTCTATTAGCTGAAAGGACTGACTTGATCGTCAAAGGGTCATGCCGGAGCCACCACCCTCGACTTTGAACGAAACTTATTTTGCAGGTCATCGATGGCGATCTCATTTTCTCCGACTCCAGCCTCGATTTTGATGACAACCATCGCATCAACAATACTAATTTAATTTATTATATTTTCATTTTTTTTTGATTTTTTCCTCTACTTTCCCCACTTTTCTTATGATTTTTTCATCCTCAGGAGCTTCAACATGGTGGGAGGCTTGAAGTAGCCGAACAGGGACTGGGGGAGGAGGTCCGACTGCCCAACAGTCACTAGGTGAGAGCGAGAAAAAGAGAGAGAGAGAGAGAGAGCGAGAGAGAGGGTGGGAGGTCGGAGTGGTGCGGGGGATGGCGTGGAGCTGGGGGTTGTTGCATGGAGCCGAGCGGTGGGGGGCCGTGGGGTGTGGGCACCGCCAGCAGGTAGGGGAGGAGGGTCATGCAGATCTATTAGGGGTGCAGGTGCGGGCGCCGATGCCGAGGGCAATGGGGAGGGGGGTTGCACGAAGCAGCATCACGCGACAGCGGGGGGGAGGGGGGGCGGGTGTTGCATGGTTGAGAGAAAGGGAGAGGAGATTTAGGGCTAGACTATCTATTCTTATACCCTAAAAATATGGGGTGCGTAGACCAGTGAGATAATTAAATATGAATAACTCTAAATTCTATAGTTATCTAAAAATTTAAAATATTTTATAAATATTTATAAAATAGATTACTTTAAAGAACAACAGATCATGATGAAATTTAAATGTATGAACAATAAGATGGTTATGTAGCATATAAATTAGAACTTGAAATTTAAAATTTTTAGAACAAGTATTTTTTCTTTTCAAAAAAGAATACTCAAGCAAGTCAACTTATAAAAGCCAAATAATTTACTTATTTTTTTATTTTATTTTTTTCATAGTTCTTACTCAAATTTTATTAAAAAAAATTAACATAAAAGATTAAATCAAACAACAAACATGTTATCGATAAAATTAAGAAAAAAATTCATAATAACATATAAATTTTAGACAAGCAACTTCTAACAAAAGTAAATATTTATGAAATCTAATATTGTTAATTGATCATATCTTTTTTCAATAATGGAGCCTGAATTAGTTATATTTTTAGAGAGAGGGAGAGAAGAGAGAAATATAGAAAGAAAGAGAACATCATATTAATAGAAAGTTATATTTTTTTATTTTAAATTAGCAGTGAATTGAAATTTCATTGCAATTCAATTGCAAAACTATTTTCTAGTGAGTTTTTTTATTTCCATATTAACAATGAAGATGTAGCCATTTCAATTTCATTGCAAATTTTTTTAAAGAGAGAAAAAGGAGAGAGAAAAAGAAAGGGAGAAGGAACATCAGACTACACAAAAGTTAAGATTTTTAAAATTTTTTAAATTAGCAATGGAGTGAAATTTCATTACAAATCAGTTGCAAATCCACTTCCTAGTTAGTTCTTTTATTTTCAAATTAGCAACAAAAATATTTCCATTTCAATTCCATTATAATTTTTTTTATTTTTGAATTATCAATAAAATAAATTTAGTTGCAAATCCATTGTAAGCTAATAAAAAAAAAATCTATAATTTCTTTAACCAACTATTAGCAATGAAAATTAAGTTCGTTGTAAATCCATTGCTATATTCTATTGCTAATCCATTGCAATTCCATTGCCAATGATATGCAAGAACCTCCTGCAATATTTAGCAACTATTTTTAGATTCATTTTTATTCTATTACAAAATTTTTGTGTCTAATCCATTGCAAGTCTGTTGTAAATTTATTTTTTAATATTAGGAATGAAATTAAATATTTCATTGCAAATCTGTTGTAATTAATAATAGATTAGTAATAGATTCTACCACTTGCTAAATTTTTATTATAAAATCACATATTTTTTATAATATTTAGTTGCTAATCCATTGCAATTTTATTTCCAATAATACGTAGGAATCTCCTGCAAAATTTAACAATAGTTTTTAGGTCCGTTGTTATTCCATTGTAAACTTTCTATTTTTAATCCATTGTAAATTTACTTTTTCAAAATTAGCAATGGAATTGAGCATTTTGTTGTAAATCCATTGCTAATTAACAACTGATTAGAAATGGATTCTATCCATTGCAAAATTTTCATTGTTAAATAACATTTTTCTTGTAGTGATTCTATTTTAAATAATTTATATTTATATACAAGCATGTTAATTTTTAATTTTTTATTTATATCTTCATGAATAACTTCTAATCTATCCCAAATTTTTTTTATGGATATGCATATAGAAATTCTATTAAAATCATTATAATCTAAAGCACAATACAAAATTATTCATTACTTTTATATTTAATTAAGCTATTCTTTTATCTAAATCATCCTAATTCTTTTTAGGTTTGGAAGAAGGCATACATCAATCATAATAAATATGAGTGCCATTAACTATGATATTTCACATATCATAATCTTATATTTGAATGAAGATTTTCATTTGTGTCTTCCAGTATGTGTAATTTGTGCTATTAAAAAGTGGAGGTCTGCTGGTTGATGGGCCTTCAACCAAGAATGTATCAATTAAGATTACTATTGATCTTTAATTTTTGATGATTAGATCAATTGGACTAAGTATCTACTCTGATATCACTTATTTTCTAGAGGTGACATCCCAAAGGAGAGGATGAATTGAATTTCTTTAAAATTTATTTGAAGAACTTATGCCCAACAACAAACTTAAAAGATGTTTATGTAGTGCTTAGTAGTAATTAAATATACAAAAAAATAAAATTAAATATAAATATATTAAAAAAATATATTTTAAAATTAATTATTAGTCTATTGATGGTTGTACTATATTATATTTATAATTAATTTATTAATTAATAAAATATATTTTTAATATTTTTTCATCATAAAGTATTCATCTTCTAACAAACTCTATTATTATGATGAAGTTCTTAGGACTATTTAATTTTGATAAAGAGATGATTTATTGATTAGTTCTTAAAATAATTTATGATCAAATGATAGACTGTTAATTAGGACGACAGCATCTATCAAGCATAGATCACTGTATGCAATATAAATTGATTGTCCTCTTAACCAATGAGTATGGAGACACTAGTATGATATATAGATGAGATATAAGGATACATCATCATTAAACATGATCAACTTTAAAGCATTCTACTATCAAGAATATCTCTGATGAGATATAGGTATAAGTATCCCTTTGATCTGAGATCATCTCAGTTAGGGCTGAAATCGGATCAGATACGGATCAGATACCAACATATCCATATTTATTTTATCTGATGAATATAAATATGGATATAGATATTATTTGGATGCAAAAATTTATATCCATATTTATTTTAAATGGATACAAATATAATTTGGATGCTAAAAGTATGGATATAATTTGGAGAATTAAATTTTATGACTATAGAATCAAAGATATTACTAAATAAATGATAAATTAAGTTAATAATATATTTATATGATTGTATATTTTTTTAAAAATTAATAAGTACTATATAAAATTATATAAAATTATATATAGATTCGGATATTAGGATATGAATCGGATAGTTGTCTATCCATATTCATATCTATTTTTTTATGGATATGGATATGGATACAGATATTAGTTAGATCCTCAAATTTTTATCCATATTTGGATTAATTTGAATATGAAAGTAGATCGGATGGATAATATCCATACTACTTTCACTCCTAACCTCAGTCACTTATAAGCAACTCACTATACTTTGGTACTAGATTAACTAAATTTTTAATTTAGTAATGAAAGGCTTCTGGACACAGTCAAGTACTTGCGAAGTCGGTGTATGATCAAGATGGGATTGACTACTCTAAGAGTTGGAGAATAATGTATCACTGTATTTCAATATAGTAAAATCTTGGTCAGGATAGTCCATCAGATAGATTTGATATTTTAAAATACAATGTGGATAATCTGATCAGAATTGATAGTTGAACTTTGAGGTATCCTATGAACATTTTGGTCAAAGAGATAAATTATATGAAAACTATATCCATATGGATTCTAAGGATGTTGTTCTATACCTACGAGCTATCCGACCATCAGGTACTATTGCTAGATGGTTACTTCGACTGGTATAAAAATTTATTTCTATCCTATCGACTTAGGTTCAAATCTATGAGATCATATATATTAGAGTTCACGATCTAATTGAATGGTTCATCAATAATTAAGAATCGTTCTAGGGTTACACGATCAATATGATCGATGTTTAATCTAGTATAAGTATTGCAGGAGGATCGATTATCAATTTGATTGTTAATTGGCTTAATTTGATTAAGTCAAAAAATTAAGATTAAGTCTAATTAAATATAATTTAATTAAATTTAGTTTAGACTTGATTAGATCAAGTCCAATTAGTTTGTTGGATAAGTCAAGTGCTAGAAAGAACTAGTCCTACTTCAACTACGACTTGGGTCAATCCAAATTTATAATTTAATTAAAAAATTAAATCAAAATTAAATCTAATTTAATTTAATTTAAATAAGTTCTTAATTAGTTTAGGACCTAATTTAATTGGGTTGAATTTATTTTGATTTGACTTGGTTTGAGAAACCATGTTTGAACAAGCCAAAATAAGAATCCTAGTATGACTAGGATTCCATATCTTGTGCCACCTTGACCCCACCTTGACCCCACGCCATTCTCCTTTTATTTTTGGCATTGAATCCTATCTCCCCAGCCTTTCACACACATCCCCTCTCCCTTTCTTTCTCTTATTTGGAATAAGTTATGGACATTGGCTTAAGAAGATAAGTTGTTGCGGATTGTTTGGATTCTATGTGATAGCACTACTACAAAAAAGAGCTACGACAGTGGTTTGTAACCGCTGCTGTAGCCCAAAAAATTACTACCATAGATTATGACAGCGGTTAGAAAAACCACTGCTACTGCGACCATCGTCGTAGCTCTATGGCAGCAGTTGTTAGAACTGCTGCCATAGATAGCCTATTGTAGCGGTTTATAAACCGCTGCAATAAATCGATCTATCGCAGTGGTTATATAACCACTACTATAAGATATCTATAGCAGCGGTTATATAATCGCTGCTATAGATCTACTATAGTGATTGGCATCGGACCTATGATAGTGGTTGGCACGGATATGATAATGATTATAAAACTGCTGCCGTAGATCTTGAATAATTAAAAAAAATAAAATTTTTATTTTTTTATATATTTTGCTTAATAAATATAGATATATAACATAAAAAATATAATAAATATAAAAATTATTTTAAAATGCTAAAATTTTATTATCAAACAAAATTTATTATAATATTTTTTAAAAAAATAAAATACATCAAAAGTCTCCTAAATCTACATCATCGTCGTCATCGTCTTCATCGAAACTCAGAGCTAGAGCTAGAGCTGGAGCTGGAGTCGGAGCCAAAGCTAGAACTGGAATACGAGCCAACATATCCTCGAAGCACATAACTCCAAAACATATGCTAAGCGTCGACATCATATCTCTCATGATGCCTTCAGATGAGATGCACGCTCCTCAATCCGATCTGCCCACGTCACAGCATGATCTGCTTGTGCCAACGCCTCCTCAAGCTCCTCCCGATTGATGACATCGAAAGTCTATAAGGAGATGCTCGCCTTGGATCAGTAGCTCATTGGCGTGTGTCCAGGCCTGCATTGGATCGTCCTAGAATGCTCAAACCCCAAGATCTGAGACAAATGGTCATGGGGCCTAGAGGTATCTGGGCCCTCGCTCGAAAGCGCATCTAACCTCTGAGTCCTCGCTCGCAAGCGCATCTAACTGATCCTATAATTATAAATTAAAATAAAATTTTATAAAAAATCTTATAATATTAATAATATATATTAATATATTTAATACTTACAAAAATATGTTCGATCGTGGCGTTCATCAGCCTGCCCGTCTTGTCCGTATGGCTGGATCGAAAGATCTAGTTATGGCTGGGCATCACTCCATCTCTCATCAGCTATAATAAAAAATAAATTTATTAGAAAAATGATAAAAAATATGAATTTAATTTATCTAATAAGATTTAGAATTAATTATCTCACTATGTACACGACTGATCATAGACTCGTGGCCTAAAGTGTGCGTATACTCCTGAGCTATAGAGTTCTTCCGGTTCTGATGGAAGATAGCCTAACAAGTATTCAAATAAATAATAAATATTTAAAAAATATTTAAATAAAATTTTAAGTATATTAAAAAATTCAAAAGTTAGAAATTTTACCTCAAATTTTTGGCTCCTTCGGTGTCTAGCCATCCTCTCTCACTAACTCGGAGGATAGTCCAGTATCCAAGGAACAAGCTCCTCTGGAGTATCTCATCGATGCTTGAACCATCCTCTGTGGAGCTTGACCTTGTAACCTTAGTGCAACTCCCTGATCTTCTTCAGTCGGGCATCTCGAGCTCTCTCGTAATTGAGAAAGTCGTATCTTCTCTGCACAAATTTATCGAAAATTAGTTACAAAATTATTCTAATCAAATATATATAATGTAAACATATAAAAAGCATAAATATAACTAAGATGGGCATACTTACCCTTATCTCCTCCTATACCCGATCCCTGACGATAGCATCCATCAAATGTCAGTCTCTGGACTCTATGGGAATAATGTTCGACCGCCTCACAAGCACTCCAAAAAAGAAATGCATCTTTCGTGCGGTCTCTCCTACCGGCATTCTCTCCGCATCATACCGCACCATTACCTGATGCTGATGGTTCCACATGTGTACCATACGTGTGGGACCATAAAATATCTGGTTGGATGATGCACCTACAATGTAAATATGTTATGCAAATATATAAGTGTATAAATACTATATAAAAAATAAAATTATGCTAATATAATAAAAACATACACTCAGATGCCTACGATGGTAGAGGCTCAGTTGCCGATGGAGTAGATGCCATTGGTGGAGTAGATGCCGATGATGAAGGTCCCTGAGCAGCCGATACTGAGGTGGATGGAGTATGCTCTGACTGCTCCTTGGATGCTGAACTACGCATAATCCATCGAGGGGCAGGGGTGAAAGCTAGATGGCATTTCGGTGCCATCATGACCTACAACGTTAATGAATATTAATCAATATAACATCATAACATATCAAATTCTATTCACTCGGAAGTCGAGCTGGCTCCATGTCTAAGACAGTTGGCTCCATGCCTGATACATCTGGCTAGGATCCTCCTTCAGTTGGCTCGATCATGGCTTGAGCCAGCTCGACTGCATATCCGAGTTGGCTCGACTATGTGCCATCCCCTCGATCACTCCCTCTCTCCCTCTCTCGATCTCTCTCACCGACTATGGTGGCGAGGCCGAACCCCTCCATCCTAGCTTTTCCATCTCTCAATCTTCCTTTCTCTCTCTCGATCTCCCTCGCTGACAAGGCCGAACCCCATCCCTCTCTCTCTCGATCTTCCTCACCGACGAAGCCGAACCCCATCCCTCCAAGTGATGCCGACGAGGCTGGACCCCCTCCCTCCTTCTCTCGCTCTCTTGATCTCCCACTCTTCCTCTCTCGATCTCCCTCACTGACGAGGCCGGACCCCCTCCCTCCCAATGATGGCGGCAAGGTCGGACCCCCTCCCTCCCAGTGATGGCGGCGAGGCTGGATCCCTCCCTTCCTCTCTTAAGTATAGATCCATCAGATATTCAGATTTAGATTCGGTATCAATAATTAAAATTAGGTTCGGATCTAAATATCTTGATTTCGATCCGAACCCAACCCATTGACAGATCTAGTCCACAGCTGTCGACATGGCACGGTCCATGGCTACCGCCACGGCACAACCCAAAAACTATGACATACAGATAATTATAATATTTATAATAAATATTTATAATATTTATTATAAATATTTTATAAATTATTATAAATATAAATAATTTATAAATAATATCATAAAATAAAAAAATTATACCTATGGCTATAGAGAGCGGGTCACACCGAAAGCTCCGAGGGTCATCGGTGATGATGCTAGAGAAGGACGATGACACTAGAGATAACCTATGAAATAAAAGCAAGATAGTGAGATAGAGAAGACAGAAAAGGAGAAAAAAAAGAGAGAGAGCAAGGGTGACCGGGGATGGGGGGCCAGAGGGAGGGGGCACAGTGATGAGGAGGCCGAAGGAGGCTTCGCACTCGACCGGAGGAGGGTCAAAATGGTGGTGGTGGTGGTGGGAGGGTGGGGTTTTCGCGGGGGCCGAAGGAGGGTCGGATGGGGGTTCGTCGGAGGGGGGTTCTTTGGGGATCGAGGGAGGGTCGGATGGAGGGGCAAGGGAGAGTAGGGGGTGGGGTTTTGTAGGAGGCTGAGAGAGGGTGAAGGGGGTTCGTCGGACGAGGAGCTTTCATGGGGGGCCGAGAGAGGGTCGGATGTGGTTCGTCAGAGGGTGGATTTCGGTGGAGATCGAGGGAGGGTCGGATGAAGGGATGGGGGGCCAGGTGGGGGGTGGCGAGTGGCAGAAAGGGGTGGCCAGGGAATGGAGGGGTTGGAGAGGGAGGGGGAAGGAGGGGCAACGTCGGTCGAGGGGGAGGAGGGGTGATGCTGGCCGGGGGGAGGAGGGTTGATGCCAATCGGGAGGGGAGGAGGGGTGACGCCAATCGGAGGTGAGGAGGGGCGACGTCGGTCGAAGGGGAGGAGCTTCACCGACGACAAAGAGGAGGGGGAGAGAGAGAGAGCGAGAGAGATTGAGTGTGCACGAGAGGAAAGAAAAAATTTGAAAATTTTTAATCTAACCTATGGCAGCGATTATCGAACCACTACCATAGATCTACGACAGTGGTTATCCAAAATTGCTGCCATAAATCTATGGCGGCGGTTCTATAACCGCTACTATAGATTGATAAGTGGTAAAAATATACTAATAAAAATATTAAATTATAAAATAAATTAATTTATTTTTTTAGAAATTGATATTTTTATTAATCTTATGTAGGAAAGAATGCCACCAATATGAAGATCTTATTTTTCTGATTTAGATGAAATAAATTTCAAGCAAAATAAACTTCAAATGAGTCCAAAATTAAATTTCAAAGAAAATAAATAAAAAAAGAAGCCGGTCCGATTCAAATCGGTTCAGAAAAATTGGCTCCGTAGACCGCCCCACCCGATCGCACTCAGACTGACCCACTGATGCCATGCTTATGCAGCATTGACATTAGCATTTTTCATGGCGCACGGTGGACCGTTATGGAGAGCATTTCGAAGATTTTACATGGAGAAGCATGCTCCGATTGGCTGAAGAAAGCGGCGGTCCATGCAACATCAAGCTCATGCATGGTCTACAGAGGGCAATCTAGAAATTCTGCCTGATCTGATGGATGCCTTTCACTAGAATTTGATCGAACGGCTGATAGTTATGTGCTGACGAATGGCAGATGCAGCTCTCGGTTGCGATCCAACGGTTGAGATTCATCCCGACTTTTAACTAAGAATCTGAAGCTCTCTTGTGCACGATCTGATGGCCCAGATTCAATCCAAATATTGATCCAATGGTTGCGATGAATTCCTACTTGATCTGGGACATTTTAAAAGGTTTTTAAGCCATTTTTGATCCATTGGATGCTGATCTAAAGGCTAGAATTATCCAGGATTTTAATTTGACTTATGTTAAGAGTTTTAAACCCAATTTAGTTAGGATTTCTTCTGAAAATCCACCTCTTAGCCTATAAAAAGGAGGGCTATGTGCTGTTGCCGGAAGAAAAAAAAATAGAGAGGTAAAGAGAGAAGAGAGAGGCAAAAAGAGAAGAGAGAGGCAGAGAGAGTTTTGAATAGAGATTTTTGAGAGAGAAAAGGAAGGGCTTTTAATTTTTTTTCTTTTCTTCTTTCGACAATCAAAATATCGATTAAGGAGCTTCTCTTCTTCTTCATCAAGTTTTCCACACTAAGAACAACGGACAATCAATTTCAGCAATTAAACAGTTTAATTTCTTCATGCTTTTTATTTTATTTGCTGTTTTTAAACTTGTTATCATGAACTAAATTTTTTTTTACTAAGACTAAGGTGTAGCTATTTTTTTGATGCAATATTTAGTATGATTTATTTTTAATTTTAAATTTTATTCATGAGGAGTATATAAATCTGATCTTAATGCTTTTAGATTACTGATCATCTTCTAATTGATCTGATGAACATAGATGTTACGGATCAAGTATATCTATGTTATTGCTTCTTGATTATATATCTTGTATTATGAATCAAATTAGAATTCATATGTATGCAGAAATTTTAGTGCGCTTTGAATGCAGTATATTTTAATTAGAGGGTTTCACAAAACTTAATGTATTAATATTTATTTAAATTATACCTGGATCAAAGAATAATTAATAAATATTGATAGTTTTGCTACGTCTGGACCAAAGAATAATAAATAAATTAGGAGACTCCACCATCATATAAAATAAAATTAATCTAATAACCTAAATATTGTATTGACTGAGTTGGTGAACCGAATGCCTTAGTAACCCATTGCTCTTAAGTTTAAAATTCTAATAATTACACTCTCTCTATTTTCTTAAAATTTTTAATTATTTTTTTATTTTATTTTTTTAATTTTTTATTCTCATAAATCGATCTTCTAAATAAAGTATAGGAAAGAGCTTTTTCAATACTTATTTTTTAATCCTTTAGAAATGATACTCTACTCATTTACTTTATTACTTGATCGACTGGTGCACTTGCCATAGCTATAGATTAGCACGCATCAAGTTTTTGGCATCGGTGCTGGGGATTGTGTCTAAAATAATATTAAAATTTTGATCCTAGCTTTATTTTAAAATTTTATTTTTATTTTATTTTTTAAAATTTATTCAATGCATGACACGTACTGGATATAGTAACTTACTATCTTTAGATCCAGAAATTGAAAGGACCATCAAAAGACTACAACAAAAAAGAAACATGATAGCTGAAGATCCTAACGACATCAATCTAGGATTGAATATGACGATCGAGGGACAGCATGAAACTATTCGACCAGTACATCATCCATTAAATAATTACATCACACCATCTATAGCCGATGCAGCTTCGAGCATAAGGAGATCACCTGTACGAGCAAACAACTTTAAAATAAAATCGACGATGATCCAGATGATTCAATCAACTATCCAGTTTAGTGGACACGTGCATGATGATCCGAATGCCCATATTTCTAATTTTTTTAAACTTTATGATACTTTTAAAATTAATGGGATGTCGGATGATGCTATTAGATTAAGGTTATTTTCTTTCTCTTTATGAGATAAAACTAAAAGTTGGCTTCATTCTTTTCCTATAGGTTCTATCACAACTTGAAATATCCTAGCTCAAAAATTCTTAGTCAAGTACTTTCTACCTTCCAAGACTGCCAAGATGCGCAACGATATCACTTCTTTTATGTAGATGGACATGGAGACACTATATGAGGCTTGGAAGCATTTCAAGAAACTACCGAGGAGATGTCCACATCATCAACTATCCATATGGCTTTAGGTACAAATTTTCTATAATGATTTATCTCCTACTAATCATTCTATGATTGATGCAGCAGCAGGAGGAACCATTAACCAAAAAATGGAGAAAGAAGTCTTTGATCTGATCGATGAGATGGCATCAAATAGCTATTAGTGGCAGACAGAACGCATGATGCCAAAATGATCAGCAACTATGCAGGGAGTAGATTGCGTGCCAATTTTACTAGCTGAAATTATAGCCCTTAGAGTCGAAGTCAATAACTTGAAGGAAATAGCTATGCATATTCAGAGCATCACCTATGATCTGTGTGGAGGAGGACACGATACGAGCAATTATCAGATAGGTAATCCTTTTGCTAAAGCAACTGATACAGCTAATTATGTTGGTAATTTTTTTAGGCTGCAATAAAATAATCTCTACTCCAACACATACAATCAAGGGTGGAGGCAGCACCCAAATTTCTCATGGAGTAATCAAAATGCAGCACAACAGCCACCCTCGGGATTTTAAGTATCTAAAAAAAAGTCCAACTTGGAGGAGCTGATGGTCAAATTTATGCAAAACCAAGAAGCAACTATAAAAAATTTAGAAGCCAAACTTAGGCAGGACCAAGCAGCAGCAATTCGAAATTTGGAGATGCAAATAGGTCAAATGGCTAAGATAATCTCCGAGAGACCTCAAGGATCCTTGCCTAACAACACGGAGACCAATCCAAGGGAGCAAGTCAATGCTATCACCCTAAGAAGTGGTACAAAGCTGGAGGAGCCACATCAGAAGAAAGAGACTGAAGAGTCAATTACAAATAAAGAACCATCAACTAAAATTTGTCAGTCACCAAAATAACTAGCAGATGGATGGTCTCTAGGTATACAGTTTGCCGATCCAAATATGAAGTCCTACGTGCCGCCACTACCATTCTCAGAGAGATAAATACAGCATTCAGATAAGAAATTTTCTAATTTTTTTAAAATTTTAAAAAATTTATATATTAATATTTTTTTTGTAGATGCTATTACTCAAATGCCTCAGGTATGAAAAGTTTCTCAATACTTCAAAATTTTCAAAGAAATTCTAAAAATAAGAAAAAGCTTGAAGGAGCATGAGAAATTTGAATGAAGAATGCTCAATACTTAAAATAAAAATAGAAGCTAAAAGATAGTTTTACTAGTTTTTATTATTGGTGATTGTAGTTTTGATAAAGTTTTATGTGATTTAGGAGCAAGCTTTTTCTAAGTCGAAGCTGGGTCTGAATATACCACTATTACTCTTCAATTAGCTGATAGATCCATCAAATATCCAAGAGGTATAGTGGAGGATGTCTTGGATAAAGGTAAACAAGTTTATTTTTCCCTATTGATTTTATTATTCTTGATATGAAAGAAGATTATGATGTACCCCTTATTTTAGGAAGATCCTTTTTAGCTACTGGAGGAGCTTTAATAGATGTTCAATAAGAAAAATTAATTCTTAGAATCCAAGATGAATAAGTTACTTTTAATATTTTCAAAGATACTAAACATCCTGATGATAATCAAACTTATTTTCTAATTGATATTATATTGATAATTCATTATATGAGAATTCTATAGAAAATAGGATTTGAGACTATGAAAGCTAGCAATGTCCAATTGAAAGAGGGACTCGATCAAATATGAAAGTATTCCAATTGAAGTGGCACCAGATTAATTCAACTCAGAACTTAAAGAAAGTCAAGCTGAAAACTATAAATCAGAACTACTAGATAGGTTATTTTTTTTCTTTTTAGTTTTGATCATTTTTTTTTTATTTTTTAGTAATTTATTATTGCTCTTTTACTGCTTTGGTGTGTAGTTTTAATTTTATAGAAAAAAATTAATGAGAGCTCAAGCAAACTTTCAAAGCTTCAAAGAATCAGACTGAACCAAATCAGGTGTATTTCTTTCTATCCTTTATTGTATCCTTTATTTTTCTTTCTCCATTAAGATAATGTAGAATAAGTTAGGGGGTTAAATTTTTTTTTAAAAAAAAATTTAACCATGTGTCAAGAAGAAAATTTTGAGCAAAATAGATTGGATAAGTGATAAAAGACAGAAGTATCTGTTAATGAATGTAACGAGTTAAAGAAGTAGATTAGTTGATCGACTTTTAGCAGCCTACTTAGGTCATCAAAAGACTATTAGCACTTCTAATTACACATGCACACTAACAAGGCAAAGTAGGTATTGATTATAAGACCAACTAAGGATTCAATTATCACTAAAAATTGATAATTAATATACATTCTAATCAAAAAAATTGAATTTAAGGAAAGAACTATCTGCCTAAAAATAAAGTGCAAAAGATAGAGTATATGTGGATTGCCCAAAGCCTAGTAACTGGGTCTCTGCACCTAGGTCAAGTATGAAAATTTACGTAAAATGGTGGAGGGAAGGCCAGGATGCTCAGCACATAAAAAAAAAAAAAGGCAGTGTGAAAGCTACCTTAATTCATGAGTATAAAATTGAGAATGTATAGAAAATTGATCAAAATAGGTGATAAGAGAGGATACTTTTATCCTTTAATTTAACACTGAAATGCTAAAGTTAGTCATCATGAACACAAGTGCTGTAAATCTTTGATGTACTCTAAGAAAATTTTTAATTGTATTGACTGCAAAATTTATTTCTGAAGCTCAATGCTTAGTTAGCAGTATTTTCTAAACTTTTTGACCTTTAGTCCTAGATTTTATCTTTTTGATGGATAATCTTATTGAAACATGGTATTAAATAAAACATTGCTAAGGGACTAGCAATGACTAAGTTGGAGGGTGTAATAAGTGGTAAAAATATACTAATAAAAGTATTAAATTATAAAATAAATTAATTTATCTTTTTAGAAATTAATATTTTTATTAATTTTATGTAGGAAAGAAGGCCACCAATATAAAGATCTTATTTTTTTGATTCAGATGAAATAAATTTCAAGCAAAACGGACTTCAAATGAGCTCGAAATTGAATTTCAAAGAAAATAAAAAAAAGAAGCTGGTTCAGTTCAAATCGGTTCAGAAAAATCAATTCAGCAGACCGCCCAGCCCAACCACACTCAGATTGACCCATTGATGCCATGCTTATGCAGCACTAACATTAGTATTTTTTGCGGTGCACGGTGGACCATTATGGAGGGCATTTCAGGTATTTTACATGGAGAAGCATGCTCCGATTGACTGAAGAAAGCGACAGTCTATGCAACATCGGGCTCACGCATGATCTACAGAGGGTAATCTAAAAATTCTACCTGATTCGATGGATGTCTTTCATTGAGATTTGATCGAATGACTAATAGTTATGCGCTGACGAACGATGGATGTAGCTTCCGATCGAGATTCAATGGTTGAGATTCATCCCCACTTTTAACTAAGAATCTGAAGCTCTCCTGTGCATGATCTGATGGCCCAAATTTAATCCAAAGACTGATCCGATGGCTGCCATGAATTTCTACTTGATCTTAGATATTTTAAAAGATTTTTAAGCGATTTTTGATCCATTGGATGCTGATCTGAAGGCCAGAATTATCCAGGATTTTAATTTGACTTATGTTAAGAGTTTTAAACCCAATTTAGTTAGAATTTCTTCCGAAAATCCACCTCTTAGCCAATAAAAAGGAGGGCTACCTGCTGTTGCCAGAAGGAAAAAAAATAGAGAGGCAGAGAGAGACAGAGAGAGAAGAGAGAGGCAGAAAGAGAAGAGAGAGGCAGAGAGAGTTTTGAATAGAGATTTTTGAGAGAGAGAAAAGGAAGGACTTTTATTTTTTTTTTTCTTTTTTTCTTCTGATAATCAGAACATCGATTAAAGAGCTTTTCTTCTTCTTCATCAAGTTTTCTACACCAAGAGCAACGGACAACCAATTTCAGCAATTAAATAATCTAATTTCTTCATGCCTTTTATTTTATTTACTATTTTTGAACTTGTTATCATGAACTAAATTTTGTTTTACTAAGGCTAAGGTGTAGCACTTAACTTTTAGATTTGCCATCTTCTAATTGACTGATGAACATAGATGTTCAAGTACATCTATGTTATTGCTTCTTGATTTTACCTTGTATTAGAAAATTCATTTGCGGAAATTTTAGTGTGCTTTAAACGTATTTTAATTAAAGGGTTTACTTGATGCATTAATATTTATTTAAATTACATCTGGATCTAAGGATAATTAATAAATATTGATAGTTTTGCTATGCCTGGACCAAAAGGTAGTAAATAAATTAGAAGACTCCACCGTCATATGAAATAAAATTAATCTAATAATCTGAATATTGTATTGATTGAGTTGGTGAATCGAATGCCTTAGTAACCCATTGCTCTTAAGTTTAAAATCCTAATAATTACACTCTCTCTATTTCCTTAATATTTTTTTTATTTTATTTTTTTAATTTTTTATTCTCATAAATCGATCTTTTAAATAAAGTATAGGAAAGAACTTTTTTAGTACTTATTTTTCAATCCTCGAGGGATGATACTTTACTCATTTACTTTATTACTTGATCGATTGGTGCACTTGCCATAGCTATAGATTAGTACGCATCATAGATCTATAGTAATGATTTTTGATAACCGCTACCATGGATGAAAAATAATTTTTTTCTTATTTTTTTAAATATTATATAATTTTAAAATTTAATATTCATCTTCACCATTCATTATCTAAATAATTATCATTAGAGTATCTTCGTAAAAGGTCGCCTTGATTTGATGGCCCTAGCTTCATTGATCAAAAAAATTTGATTTCGATGATTACGAATGATGATGCGATGTTCGGATAGATGAAGATCTTTGATGGATTCAAAAATTTATAATGATGATCTTGATGATATTTGTAGCATACCATCAAAGTTTTACTTCAATCGAATATTATTATCATGGTCAATTTAGTATGAAATAATTTCGATCGTTAAATTAGAAACAAGCGATCAAAGGGTTAAATAACATTCGATTATGAGATAATTTTTTAGTTAAATAATCTTTATTATAATTTTAAATATTTTATATGATGATGATAATAAAATTTAAATCATTTTCATATAAACTATTCATGTTAAGCAGATATTGCAAAAGCACGAGCATAACAACCAGTGAAATTTCAGAATGGTTATCAGGAGATATATAGTTTTAGATTGTTCTTCATCTCACGAATTAAATTTTATAAACACCACCATAAAAAATAATTAAAGTAATTGCCAAGATCATTTATAAAAAAAAATATCTCATAATCGGATACCGTTTGGTCCTTTGATCAATCGTTTATCATTTAACCGTCGAAACTAATCTATACTAAATTGACCAAGATAACGATATCCAATTGAAGTGAAACTTTTATAGTATGCTAAAAACATCATTAAGATCATCGTTGTAGATTTTTGGATCCATCGAAGGTCTTCATCTATCAGATCATCGCATCATCGTTCGTGATCGTCGAAATTAAATTTTTCTGATCGATGAAACTAGGGCCATCGGATCGAGGCGACCTTTTATGATGATATTCTAATAATAATTATTTAGATAATAAATGATAAAGATGGGTATTAAATTTTAAAATTATATAATATTTAAAAAAATATATATATATGGCAGCGGTTATAATTAACCACTGTCATAAATCAAATTATAGCAGTGGTTCCTACTAATCGCTGCTATAGATCCGACTTATGACAGCGGTTACGATGAACCACTATGATAGGTCCAACCTATGGCAGCGATTTTCGTTAACCACTGCTATATTCAGACCTATAGCAGCGGTTACAGAAACTACTACTATAGGTACGACCTATAACAGCGGTTAACGAAAATCGCTATCGTAGATGCTATGATAGCAGTTTCAAAAATCGTTGCCATAGTAAGCACTGCCATAGACCATTTTTGTAGTAGTGTAGAATCCCAACAAACTTAGATTTCTTTTCTTGTGCCTCCCATACCTAATTTTTTCTTTATTTTTCATGATAAAAGAAGGCATTTTGTGCACCAATCTCAGGTGGTCCACGGCATGGGATGAGGAGGGAGCGCCCAAGTGTTGGGCGCCCCAACAACTTACCTTATATTGACCTCTCTTGTCTAAAAATTTGACCTAGATAAGGCTCTTTCATAACTTATTATTTAAAATAAAATCTTGCTTAAATTTTTTATGGAACATAGACTTTTGAGAGAAATTTTGGGTGTGTGAAAATCAGAGGAAAATAGTTCTTGGGCATTGGATTTTCATAAACACCAATCTAGGTGTCTAGATGAGATTACTTTCTTCTTTTTGAGATTACTTGAGAGTGTCTTAGATCAGTAATCTCTCCTCCTTCCTCTCATCTTTGGAAGAGTCCAAATTCAAAAGAAAAAAATACTAGATCGACTATCAAAGAAGGATCAATATAGTACCAGCATACCGAGCTGATTTTCTGCATCAAGATTTTTTATCGTGATTTATGGGCTCGTGTGGATGACTCCTAGAGGTCGGACGTGTGTGTAGCTCGTAATATCATCCTCAAGCCTGGATCAACAAGTTAGGATCAGCAAGTTAGAATGTCTAACTTGCACAGGTAACAAAGGTCTGATCTTTTATTACTTATATGATTTTGATCTAGTAGATCTATGTTGATATGATCAATATTTATTCTTTTCTTTTATTTTTAATTTTTGATTTAATGTCATGTAATAATCATGTAATAGGATCTTAGATCTAGGATATTCTCTAATTTTATAAATAAATATTAATTAATTTAAATCATCTGCTATCTGATCTTTAAAAAGTTTCAAGATCTAGTTTTGAAATTCTAGATCTGGTTTCAATAATTGGTATCAGAGCCTAGGTTATTTATTACATGATTATTTATATATATTTAGATTATTTTTTAAATTAGATTTAATTTATAATCTAATTATTAAATTTAAAATTAAAAATTAGATTATACGAATTGATTATAAGATTGTCCTACTGTAAGATTTATCCTTTATAGTGGAGAGGTTGTCCTAGTTTATGTAGATCTATTTTTTATCATAAATTTATTAGAGATGATCTAATTTTATTTATAATTTATTATATTTAAAAATATTTTAGATCTAAAAATAAAAGTTTTAGATTGTACGGACTGCTATAAGGTTATTCTGCTGTAAGATTTACCCTTACAGTAGAGAGGTTATCCTAGTAATGCTAATCTAAAACATTGATCATAAAATTTTAGATTAGATCTAAAAAATTTTATGATCTCATTAAAAATATTTTAATTTAATTTTAATTATCATAAATATATTAGATTTGATCTAAGAAAATTTATGATTGATTAGAATTGAAATTATTTCAATTACATGAACCTGTTTAGATTAGATCTAAAATAGTTTCATGCTTATCTTTCTTGCATATTGATTATGAATCAAATATGCAACTTGGTTGGTAGAATCATATTATAAAAATATTTTATAAATATAAAAATTATTTTTAAAAAATCAAATTTCAACCCTCAGTCCAAAACTTAATGAAGAATTAAGAAGTTATTTGATTAGGATCTAGGATTGTGAATTGAAGATCCTAAGACACAAATCATAACACATTGGGTTAAATGGGTTAGTGGGGATTAGGTCCATTAATTAGGTTAGACCAGAGTTAGATTAAAGAATAGGCTTAATTAGAGAATTGACTAAATCTAATCAATTGTTATCTTAGATTAGATCAAGAATTTTCTAGATCAATTACAATAGTTGTAGTTAGTCAAGTCAATATCTTTAATAAGACCTAAGATGGACTTGATTCTTGGCTACACGGTCTAGCATGAATTATTAGGATGATCTAATTAAAATTAATTAAATCGATTGGTATCTAAGATAAATCAGATCGGTGGTCTTTAATTGGCAGCCTACTTATCTGGCTATTTTTGATGGTGTCTAAGGCAAGTTTTGGCAGACCCTCCCACCGATCGAACTTACCTAGCCTTCTGGTGAGATTATGTTTTGATTGGATCACTTGACTATTTGAGCTAACCCATGTCAACTAGGTAAATCAGTATGACTAATTTAGGTGCTCCTAGACCAATCTATAAATGATCTTCCTTAAGCTGACTTGGTGAAATCTGTGGGAGGATCATAATAAGCTAGTTTATTTGACCTTCTTTCTTTCTTAAATTAAAATCCTTCAAAATTATTAGATCTTTAAAATAAAATAGTTATGTTGATAACTAGATCATAGCCTTCCATTAAGTGGATGATAATAGGTCCATCAGTTGGATAATCATTGGAGGCCTAAAGGCCTGGTGCTTATTGGCTGATGAAATTATCATTCATTATATAATTTTTTTGCTATATCTTTCTGAATGGTGGTTAGGTTAGCTAACCAAAGTTGGGCCTAATTGGTTAGATGGACGAAGTATGGTCAAGTTAATGGTTGGACCTAATCGAACCTTTTCGACGGAGGCCAAAGCCTACTGATTAGGTTCTAGAATAAAATTTAATTACTAAAAATTATTTAAAGAAATAATTGATTATTAACCTATCCTTAGATGTACATGGATTATTGGGAATGTGTTCCAAAATCAATCGTCAGTCTATTGACGTTTGGACCATATATTTATAATTATATATGAATTATAAATTAATAAAAGTTATTTTGATATTTTTCATCATAAATTCTATTGTCTTTTAATGAACTACTGTGTTGTGACGAAATTCTTAGGACTATCTAGATTCGACAAAGAAAAATTTATCATTTAATCCTTAAATAGTTTACGACCAAATGATACGTTGTTACTTAGGACGATAATGTTTATCAAGTATAGATCGTTGTGTGCCATATAGATTGGTTGTCCTCGTAACCAAGGAGTATTAAGATACTGATATGGCATGCAAGTGAGATGTATGGGTACATCTACATTGAACGTAACCAACTCTGAGGCTTTTCTCCTATCAAGATTAGCTTTGATGGAATATGGGTATAAATGTACCTCCGATCTGAGATCACCATGGTGACTTTCAAGCAACTCACTGTATTTTGGTGCTGGACTATCTGAATTTCTAATTCAATGATAAAAGATTTCTGAGCACAGTCAGATACTTATGAAGTCAGTGCGTGTATCAAGATGGGATTGACCACTCCTAATTTCAGGAGCCGTGTTCAATTATATTTTAATTTAGCAAAATCTTGGCCAGGATAGTCTTAGTGAGGAGTCACGAGACTAATTATTTTGAGACACAATATGGATGTATTTTCTAGGATTGACAATCTAACCCTGAGTCATCTATTACACAAAGATCATAGGGATGAATTATATAGTAACTATATTCGCGTAGGTTCTGAATGTTGTGATTGCGATTATTCAACCTATCCGGACGTCGGATACCATTGCTAGATGGTCACTTCGATTAGTATAAAAATTAGTTTCTGTGCTACCGACTTAGGTTCAGATCTACGGGATCACACACATTAGAAGTTTCTATCTGATCTCATGGCTGATCAATAGTTTCATTGATCTAGAACTCTATGGTCATGAGTTCCACTAGACTGAGACTCTATGACTAAGAATTCTATTAGACTGGGACTCAGAGTCCTGCTTGTCTGAAACTTTCTGATCAAGAGTTTCATTGGTCTGAGACTCTATGATTAAAAATTCTACTAGACTGAAACTCTATGACCAAGAGTCCTACTGGACTGGGACTCTGAGTCCTACTTGTCTAGGACTCTCTGATCATAAGTCCTAATAATCTAGGATACTATGGTCAAGAGTTTCACTGGACTGAAACTCTATGATCAAGAGTCTTACTGAACTGAAACTCTAAGTTCTACTCATTTGGAACTCTCTGATCAAGAATTTCACTAGTCTGAGACTCTATGATCGCGAGTTCAATTTGTTTGGAACACTGGGTTCAAGAGTCCCACTAATTTAGGACTCTTCAAGAGTTTTATGTTGATAGGACTCTGTTGCCTAGTAACCCATTTGATTTAGACTCAGATATTTTTAGAGGATTAATTAGTAATTTAATTATTGATTAGGTTAATTTGATTGAGTGATGAGGATTCGATCAAGTTTGATTGAATTTGATTCGATTGGATTTGATCCGATCAGGTCATGAGATGACCTAATCGCTATGGGAGTTTTGACTCTAATTTGATCAGGATGTAGATTTAATTAATTTTTAATTTAATTAAAATATTATTAGATTAGGTTAAGTCTAATTTAATTAGATTTAATCTAGTTTAATTGGGTCTAAATTAATTAGTTTGGTTGAAACTAATTAGGACCAAGTCAAATAAAGTTTGAATTCAAATTCTCCCATGCACCCACCATTTTTGACTTTTCCACTCTACTTCCTATGCCCTTCCTTTTGTTTGTCAAATATTTTTTGAGAAATAAAAATTTACACATAGAAGGAGAGTTCTTCTGCGAGTTAAACATAAGGGAGGAGGCGTTGGATAAGGATAAGAGGCTCATTTGATTTTTGAAATCAAGTGAGTGGTTAAAACCTCTCAACCACTCGATCTTTGTTATTTTCTATGCTATTTTTCTATGTTATTCATGTTAATAAATTATGAAAATTTTTGTGCATGTAGGAGAAGGAGCTAGCATTATGTGGTAAAAATTTCAAAGTGTTTCAGCATCAATTATGGGCGAAAAAAATCTTGGAGTGAAGGTAAATTGGATCCTACAACACTTTTCTTTTCCTTTATGCCTCTCTTCTCTTATGATTTTCACCTCTAAGGATATCCTATTTTAGATATGATCTAAATAGAAATTATAGATCTAAAAGTTATCTTTTCATAAAAATTTATTTTATAGAAAAACTTCACACAGAGAGGGTGTGATAGGATTTTTAGTGTGTCAAAGTTTTTGGACCGAGTGAAATCCTAGATTTGGGAATCTAGGTTAAGGTGGAGAGATCGAGTGTTGTGAGCATCAGATCACCACCAAATTTGAAACACATCTTCATCATCCTCCAATATTTATATTTTAATTTTTTAAAATATCTAAAAAATAAGAAAGTATATGATCAATTGGATCGATCGTGATCAGTCACCGAAGGCCTCGATGAGGAACTAGCACTCCAGTGGGGCCGATTGGGATCAAAAGCTCTGTGTGGGCCAACCGTAGAGGCCGAACATATGTGCAGCTATGATATGATATTAGAGCATTATTCGATGAACTCAGATTATGGTGATCGACTATCCGCTAAAAGATATTATGTTCTGAACACGTAGACATAATAAATAGTTTATTACATAGTTTTATTTTCAGATCTATTTAATAAATAGTTTATTACATAGTTTTATTTTCAGATCTATTGATGTATGAATGTATATTATGTTTAGATCATAATATATAAAATTAAATAATTTAATATAATTAGTAGATAATTAAATAGATTAATTATTTTTTACTACATCATTACTATTTTTAAAATATTTTTTAAAAATAGCATGGCAAATTTTATACTATTTTCTTCAAATGGTATCAGAGCAAGGCTCTTTAAACATGATATGCTTGTATATTTAGATTAATTTAGATTTAATCTAAATATTAATTTAATAATTAAAATAATTAAATCTAAAAAATTAAAATTCAGATCGTATAGACTATAGGTTGTCCTGCTGTAGGGTTTATCCCCTATAGTGAAAAGATTGTCCTGGTACGTTGCTGATCTATATCGTTAATCATGAAATTATTAAATTTGATCTAATATTTTTATGATTTAATTATATTAAATTTTAATCTAATTTATGATCATAAATGTATAATTAGATAAAATTTGATTCATGATTTCATGATTATGTAGTGTACATAGTTTCAGATTAAATCCTACAACTAGTGTTGTTTGTAAATTAAGATGATTTAATTTTAAAATGAGTCGACTCAATTGGTGAATAATGCTAACTTATAGAGAACTTTTCAAAATTAAAAATATTTTTAAAATACCAAATCCTAACCCTTAGCCCATAAATTTAATTAAAAATTAGTATAATAATTTAGTATCTAAAATAATGAATTAAGACTCTAAGTCATTAATCATAAATTTATGGATTATTGGGTTAGCTGAATTAGGTTCATAAATTGGATTAGACCTAAGGTTAGTTAAAAGATGGACTAATTTAAAGTAATTGATCAAATCTAATTAAATGTTAATTTAGATTAGGTCAAAGACTCTATAGACTCAATTACAATAGTTGTAGTTGGTCAAGTCCATGCCTTTAACAAGGACCAAATGGACTTGATTCAAGGCTACTTGGTTGAATCCAAAATTACTAGATTGGTCAAATTAAAACTAATGAACTAGATGATGTCTAAGGTAAGTTTGGCAGTTTGATCAGTGATTTTTAACTGGGAGCTACTCGCACTGATTCGATCTTTAACGAGTTAATGGCATATCCCTTCTACTGATCTTGCTTACCTGACCATCCTGGTGAGTTAGATTTTGATTAGATCACTTGGTGATTCTAGCTCACCCATGTCTATTAGGTAAATCAGTCTGACTGATTTCGGTGCTCCTAATGCTAGCTTAGATTAGATTCTTTTCTAACTTGAAGAAGCTAGTGGGAGGATCGAAATTGGCTCATTGAATTTTTTTAAATTGATTAACTAAATCCTCTAAAATTATTAAGTTCTTAAAAATGATATAGTTATATAGATAACTAAATCATAGCCTCCCATTATGTTGAGTGATAATGGGTTCGTTAGTATGATGATCATTAGAGGTCCAAAGGCTTAGTGATTATTGACTAATAAAATTATCATTCATAAAATTATAATTTGATTAAGTCTTTCTGATGGTGGTTAGGTTGGTCGATCAAATTGGACCTGATCATTTATTGGTTAGATAAGACCAAATGTGGTCATGTTAATGGTTGGACCTAACTGAACCTTTTTTTACTGGAGGCCAAAGCCTACTGATTAGGTCTATGGTGTTGGAAATGTGTCCCAAAATCAATCGTCAGTCTGTTGACGGTTGGACCATATATTTATAATTATACATAAATTATAAAATTAATAAAATTTATTTTTATATTTTTTATCATAAATTCTATTGTCTTCTAATGAACTCCTATGTTGTGATGAAGTTCTTAGGGCTATCTAGATTTGGCAAAAAAAGATTTGTCATTTAGTTCTTAAATAGTTCACGACCAAATGATACGTTGTTACTTAGGATGATAATGTTTATCAAGTATAGATCATTGTGTACCATATAGATTGATTGTCCTCATAATCAAGGAGTGTTGAGACACTGATATGGCATACAAGTAAGATGTATGGGTACATCTGCACTGAATGTGACCAACTTCGGGGCTTTTCTCCTATCAAGATTAGTTTTGATGGAATATGGGTATAAATGTCCCTTCGATCTGAGATCACCATGGTGACTTTCAAGCAACTCACTGTATTTTGGTGTCGGACTATCTGAATTTTTAATTCAGTGATGGAAGGTTTATGGGCATAGTCAAGTACTTATGGAGTCAGTGTGTGTGTTAAGATGGGATTCACCACTCTTGATTTCAGGAGCTGTGTTCAATTATATTTTAATTTAGCAAAATCTTGATCAGGGTAGTCTTAGTGAGGAGTCACGGGACTAATTACTTTGAGATACGACATGGATGTATTTTCTAGGGTTGACAGTCTAACCCTAAGTCATCTATTACATAGAGATCATAGGGATGAATTATACGGTAATCATATTAGCATAGGTTCTGAATGTTGCAATTATGATTATTCGACCTATCCGGACATTGAGTATCATTATTAGATGGTCACTTTGATTAGTATAGAAATTGATTTCTGTGCTACCAGCTTAGGTTCAGACCTGCAGGGTCACACATATTAGAAGTTCCTACTTGATCTGATGGCTGATTAAGAGTTTCATTGGTCTGAAACTCTATGGTCAAAGAGTTTCACTGGACTAAAACTCTATGATCAAGAGTCCTACTGGACTGAAACTCTGAGTCCTATTTATCTGGTACTCTTTGATCATGAGTCTTGATAATCTAGGATACTATGATCAAGAGTTCCACTGGACTGAAATTCTATGACCAAGAGTTCTATTGGACTAGGACTCTTAGTCCTACTCCTCTGAGACTCTCTGATTAAGAGTTTTACTAGTCTGAGACTCTATAATCATGAGTTTGATTCGTTTAGAACACTGGGTTCAAGAGTTTCACTAATTTAGGACTCTTCAAGAGTTTCATGTTGATAGGACACTATTGCCCAATAACCCATTTAATTTAGACTCAGATATTTTTTGGAGGATTAATTAGTAATTTGATTATTGATAAGCTCAATTTGATTGAGAGATGAGTATTCGATCAAGTTTGATTGAATTTGATTCGATTAGATTTGATCCGATCAGATCATGAGATGACCTAATTGCTATGAAAGTTTTGACCCTGATTTGATCAGGATGTAAATCTAATTAATTTTTAATTTGATTAAAATTTTATTAAATTAGGCTAAGCTTAATTTGGTTGGATTTAATCTAATTTAATTGGATCTAAATTAATTGATTTGGTTGAAACCAATTAGGACCAAGTTTAATGAAGTTTGAATTTAAATTCTCCCATGTGCCTACCATTTTTGACTTTTTCACTCTGCTTCCCATGACTTCCATTTTGTTTGTTGAATATTTTTTAAGAAATAAAAATATGTACATAGAAGGAGAGTCCTTCTGCATGTTAAACACAAGGGAGGGAGCATTGGATAAGGATAAGAGGCTCATTTGATTTTTGAAATCAAGTGAGTGGTTAAAACCTCTTAACCACTCGATCCTTATCATTTTTCATATAATTTTCTTATGGTATTCATGTCAATAAATTATGACAATTTTTGTGCACATAGGAGAAAGGGATATAATTATGTGGTAAAAATTTTATAGTGTTTGGGCATCAGTTATAAGTGAAAAAAAAATCTTAGAGTGAAGGTGAATAGGATCCTGCAGCACTTTTCTTTTCCTTTATGCCTTACTTCTCTTATGATTTTTACCTCTAAGAATATTCTATTTTTAGATATGATCTAAATAGAAATTATAGATCTAAAAGTTATCTTTTCATGAAAATTTATTTCATAGAAAAACTCCACACAGAGAGGGCGTGATAGGATTTTTAATATGTTAGAGTTTTTGGGCCGAGTAAAATCCTAGATTTGGGAATTTGGGTTCGGATGGAGAGATCGAGTGCTGTGAGCATCGGATCGCTACCAAATTTAAAATACATCTTCATCATTATCCAATATTTATATTTTAATTTTTTAAAATATATAAAAAATTAAAAAATATACGATCGATCGGATCGATCGTGATCAGCCATCAAAGGCTCCGATGAGGAGCTAGCACTCTAGTGAGGCTGATCGAGACTAGGAGCTTCATGTGGATCAACCATAGAGACTGGACACATGTGTGGCTGTGATGTAATACCAGAGCATTATCCAATGAACTCAGATTATGATGATCGATTATCCATGAAAAGGTATTGTGTTCTGAACACGTAGATGTAGTAAATAATTTATTACATAATTTTATTTTCAGATCTATTGATGTATGCATGCATATTATATTTAGATCCTAATATGAAGGATTAAATAATCTGATATGATTAGTAAAAAATAAATTTATTAATTATTTTTTATAGCATCATTGCTATTTTTGAAATATTTTTTAAAAGTAGCATGGCAAATCCTGCACTATTTTTTTTAATTGGTATCAGAGCAAGGTTCTTTAAACATGATATGCTTGCATATTTAGATTAATAATTTAAATTTTATTTAAATATTAATTTAATAATTAAAATAATTAGATCTAAAAAATTAAAATTTAGATCGTACGGACTATAGGTTGTTCTGCTATAGGATTTACCCCATACAGTGAAAAGATTATCCTGATATATTACTGATCTATATCGTTAATCATGAAATTATAAGATTTGATCTAATATTTTTATGATTTAATTATATTAGACTTTAATCTAAATTATGATTATGAATGCATAATTAGATAAAATTTGATTCATGATTTTATGATTATGTAATGTACATAGTTTCAAATTAAATCCTACAACTAGTATTGTTTATGAATTGAGATAATTTAATTTTGAAATGAGTCAACTCAATTGGTGAACAATGCTAAATCTAAAGAATCTTTCAAAATTAAAAATATTTTTGAAATGCCAAACCCTAATCCTCAGCCCATAAACTTAATTAAAAATTAAGTATAATGATTTAATGTCTAGAATTGTGAATTAAGACTCTAAGTCATTAATCATAAACTTGTGAGTTATTCGGTTAGTTGAATTAGGTCCATAAATTGGGTTAGACCTAAGGTTAGTTAAAAGATGGACTAATTTAAAATAATTGATCAAATCTAATTAAATGTTAATTTAGATTAGATCAAGAACTCTATAGACTCAATTATAGTAGTTGTAGTTGGTCATGTCTATGCCTTTAACAAGGACCAAATAGACTTGATTCAAAGCTATGCGATCAAATCCAAAATTACTAGGTTGATCAAATTAAAACTAATGAATCGGATGGTATCTAAGGTAAGTTTGGTAGTTTGACCAATGGTTTTTAATTGGGAGCTACTTGTACTGATTCGATCTTTGATAAGTTAATGGCATATTCCTTCCACTGATCTCACTTACCTAGCCATCCTAGCGAGTTAGATTTTGATTAGATCACTTGGTGATTCAGACTCACCCATGTCTATTAGGTAAATTAGTCCGACTGATTTAGGTGCTTCTAATGCCAGCTTAGATTAGATTTTTTCTGACTTGATGAAGTCAGTGGAAGGATCGAAATTGGCTCACTGAATTTTCTTAAATTGGTTAACTAAATCTTCTAAAATTATTAGATCCTTAAAAATGAAATAGTTATATAGATAACTAAATCATAGCCTTCCATTAAGTTGAGTGATAATGGGTTCATTAGTATAATGATCATTGGAGGCCCAAAGGCCTGATGATTATTGACTAATGAAATTATCATCCATAAAATGATAATTTGGTTAAGTCTTTTTGATGGTGGTTAGGTTGGTCGATCAAATCGGACCTGATCATTTATTGGTTAGATAAGACCAAATGTGATCATGTTAATGGTTGGATCTAACCGAACTTTATTTTAGTGGAGGCCAAAGCCTACTGATTAGGTCTATTGTGTTGAAAATGTGTCCCAAAATCAATCATCAGTCTGTTGATGGTTGGGCCATATATTTATAATTATATATAAATTATAAAATTAATAAAACTTATTTTGACATTTTTCATCATAAATTTTGTTGTCTTCTAATGAACTCCTGTGTTATGATGAAGTTCTTAGGACTATCTAGATTTGGCAAAAGAGGATTTGTCATTTAGTTCTTAAATAATTTATAATCAAATGATACATTGTTACTTAGGATGATAACGTTTATCAAGTATAGATCGTTGTATGTCATATAGGTTGGTTGTCCTCATAACCAAGAAGTGTTGATACACTGATATGGCATACAAGTAAGATGTATGGATACATCTGCATTGAATGTGATCAATTCTGGGGCTTTTTTTCTGTCAAGATTAGCTTCAATGGAATATAGGTATAAATGTCCCTCCGTTCTGAGACCACCACGGTGACTTTCAAGCAACTCACTGTATTTTGGTATCGGACTATCTGAATTTCTAATTCAGTGATGAAAAATTTTTGAACACAGTCAAGTACTTATGGAGTCGGTGCATGTGTCAAGATGGAATTCACCACTCTTGATTTTAGGAGCTGTGTTCAATTGTATTTCAATTTAGCAAAACCTTGATCAGGGTAGTCTTAGTGATGAGTCACAGGACTAATTGCTTTGAGACACGACATAAATGTATTCTCTAGGGTTGATAGTCTAATCCTAAGTCATCTATTACATAGAGATCATAGGGATGAATTATATGGTAACCATATTGACGTAGGTTCTAAATATTGTGATTGCGATTGTTCGATCTATCCGGATGTTGGGTATCATTGCTAGATGGTCACTTCGATTAGTATAGAAATTGATTTTTGTGCTACCAACTTAGGTTCGAACCTACGGGGTCACACACATTAGAAGTTTCTATTTGATCTGATGGCTGATTAAGAGTTCTATTGGTCTGAAACTTTATGGTCAAGAGTCTCACTGAACTAGAACTTTGTGATCAAGAGTCCTACTAGACTGAGATTCTAAGTCCGACTTGTTTGGGACTATCTGATCAAGAGTCTCATTGGTCTGAGACTCTATGGTCAAAGAGTTCCATTGGACTGAAACTCTATGACCAAGAGTCCTATTGGACAGAAACTCTGAGTCTTATTTGTCTGATACTCTTTGATCATGAGTCTTGATAATCTAGAATACTATGGTCAAGAGTCCCACTGGATTGGGACTCTATGATCAAAAGTCCTATTAGACTAGGACTCTTAGTCCTACTCATCTAAGGCTCTCTGATCAAGAGTTTCATTATCTGAGACTCTATAATCATGGGTTCAATTCATTTGGAACATTGGGTTCAAGAGTCCCACTAATTTAGGACTCTTCAAAAGTTTCATGTTGATAGGACTCTATTATCCAGTAACCCATTCAATTTGGACTCAGATATTTTTTAGAAGATTAATTAGCAATTTTATTATTGATTACCTCAATTTGATTAAGCAATGAGGATTTGATCAAGTTTGATTGAATTTGATTCGATTGGATTTGACCCGATCAGGTCACGATATGACCTAATCGCTATGAGAGTTTTGATCCTGATTTGATTAGAACGCAGATCTAATTAATTTTTAATTTAATTAAAATTTTATTAAATTAGGCTAAGTCTAATTTGATTGAATTTAATTTGATTTAATTAGATCTAAATTAATTAATTTGGTTGAAACCAATTAGGACCAAGTCAAATAAAGTTTGAATTCAAATTCTCCCATGCGCCTACTATTTTTGACTTTTCCACTCTGCTTCTCACGCCCTTCCTTTTGTTTGTCAAATATTTTTTAAGAAATAAAAATATGCACATAGAAGGAGAGTCCTTCTGCATGTTAAACATAAGGGAGGGGGCGTTGGATAAGGATAAGAGGCTCATTTGATTTTTGAAATCAAGTGAGTGGTTAAAACATCTTAACCACTCGATCCTTATTATTTTTCATATGATTTTCTCATGGTATTCACATCAATAAATTATGATAATTTTTGTGCAAGTAGAATAAAGGATTATCATTAAGTGATAAAAATTTTAGAGTGTTTAAGCATCAGTTCTGAGTGAAAAAAAATCTTGGAGTAAAGGTGAATAGGATCTTGCAGCACTTTTGTTTTCTTTATGCCTCACTTCTCTTATGACTTTTATCTCTAAGAATATCTTATTTTTAGATATGATCTAAATAAAGATTATAGATCTAAAAGTTATCTTTCCATAAAAATTTATTTCATAAAAAAACTCCACAGAGAGGGCGTGATAGGATTTTTAGTGTGTCAGGATTTTTGGGCCGAGTGAAATCTTAGATTTGGAAATCTAGGTTTGGATGGAGAGATCGAGTGCTATAAGCTTTGGATCACCACCAAATTTAAAACACATCTTTATTATCATCCAATATTTATATTTTAATTTTTTAAAATATCTAAAAAATTAAAAAATTTACGATCGATTGGATCGATCATGATCAACCATCGAAGGCTCCGACGAGGAGCTAGCACTTCGGTGGGACTGATCGGGACCAAGAGCTTTGTGTGGACCAACCGTAAAGGTTGGACATGTGTGCAACTATGATGTAATATCAGAGCATTATCTGGTGAACTTAGATTATGATGATTGACTATCCGTGAAAAGATATTATATTCTGAACACATAGATGTATTAAATAGTTTATTACATAGTTTTATTTTAAGATCTATTGATGTATGCATGCATATTATATTTAGATCCTAATATATAAGATTAAATAATCTAATATTATTAGTAGATAATTAATTATATTAATTATTTTTTGTAGTATCATTGCTATTTTTAAAATATTTTTTAAAAGTAGCATGGCAAATCCTATACTATTTTCTTCAATTAGTATCAGAGCAAGATTCTTTAAACATGATATGCTTACATATTTAGATTAATAATTTAAATTTTATCTAAATATTGATCTAATAATTAAAATAATTAGATCTAAAAAATTAAAATTTAGATCGCACGGACTGTAAGTTATCCTTCTGTAGGGTTTACCCCTACAATAAAAAGATTATCCTGGTACGTTGCTGATCAATATCGTTAATCATGAAATTACTAGATTTGATCTAATATTTTTATGATTTAATTATATTAAGCTTTAATCTGATTTATGATCATGAATGCATAATTAGATAAAGTTTGATTCATCATTTTATGATTATGTAGTGTACATAGTTTCATATTAAATCCTACAACTAGTGTTGTTTATGAATTGAGATGATTTAATTTTGAAATGAGTCGATTCAATTGGTGAACAATACTTAGTTGTAAAGAACTTTTCAAAATTAAAAATATTTTCGAAATGCCGAGCCCTAACCCTCAGCCCAAAAATTTAATTAAAAATTAAGTATAATGATTTAGTGTCTAGAATTGTGAATTAAGACTCTAAGTCATTAATCATAAACTTATGAGTTATTGGGTTAGCTGAATTAGGTTCATAAATTAGGTTAGATCTAAGGTTAGTTAAAAGATGGACTAATTTAGAGTAATTGATCAAATCTAATTAAATATTAATTTAGATTAGATCAAGGACTCCATAGACTCAATTACAATAATTGTAGTTGGCCAAGTCCATGCCTTTAATAAGGATCAAATAGACTTGATTCAAGACTATGCAGTCGAATCCAAAATTACTAGGTTGGTCAAATTAAAACTAATAAATCGAATGGTGTCTAAGGTAAGTTTGGTAGTTTGGCCAGTGGTTTTTAATTGAGAGCTACTCGCATTAATTCGATCTTTGATGAGTTAATGGCATATTCCTTCCATTGATCTCGCTTACCTAGCCATCCTGATGAGTTAGATTTTGATTAGATCACTTGGTGATTTGGGCTCATCCATATCTATTAGGTAAGTCAGTCTGACTGATTTAGGTGCTTCTAATGCCAGCTTAGATTAGATTTTTTCTAACTTGGTGAAGTCAGTGGAAGGATCAAAATTGGCTCGCTAAATTTTTTTAAATTGATTAACTAAATCCTCTAAAATTATTAGATCCTTAAAAATAAAATTATTACATAGATAACTAAATCATAGCCTCCCATTAAGTTGAGTGATAATGGGTTCATTAGTATTATGATCATTAGAGGCCCAAAGGCCTGGTGATTATTGACTAATGAAATTATCACTCATAAAATGATAATTTGGTTAAGTCTTTTTCATGGTGATTAGGTTGGTCGATCAAAGTTGGGCCTGATCATTTATTGGTTAGATAAGACTAAATATGGTCATGTTAATGGTTGGACCTATCCTAACCTTTTTCAATGGAGGCCAAAGCCTACTGATTAGATCTATGAGGCAAAATCAATGTTACTAAAAGGTGTTTAGAGAAATAATTGATTTTGAATCTACCCATAGGTATACATGGGTTGACCAACCAAAGTTAGGCTCATGTGTAGTCTATGTGGATTCTAGTACCCACAAAGAAATTAGAGTAATTTTTTGAATTGGAGGTAGAGGCTATCAATTCGTATAAAATTGTGCGAGGACCTTTAGACTGAAGTCCAAATCTTTAGGATTAATAATTGATATACTAATTAGGTTTGATTTTTTTTTTTATGCAGACATGGCCACTAACCTATCGCTCCGATCATTATTAGATCATGATAAATTAATAGGACCCAACTACGATAGCTGATGTCGTAAGTTGAAAATCATCCTAGAGCATGAGTGGATCCTTTATGTGATAATGGATCAAGCACATGAGGAGCCAACTCTGAATACTAGAAAAGCGGTCTGAGATATTTATCTGAAGTGGATCAATGACCGCACCACCATTCGATGTATAATGCTGGCGGCAATGAATGACGAGTTTAGCCGTAGGTTTGAAAATGCCTAGCCACAGGAGATGCTTCAAATATTGAACGACTCTTTTGGCATGCCGAACGATGTTGAAAGGCATAAAATAAGTTGTGCCATTTTCAACGCTTGGATGAGGGATAGGGTCTCAATCATCGATCATGTATTGTACATGATCGAGATGATTGAGCGCCTTAGCAAATTAGACTTTTTCCTGCATGAGCAGCTCGGTAAGGATGCGATCCTTAATTCTTTACCCAAGTCCTTCCTCCCCTTCCTAACTCATTTTAGAACGATAAAGCCTGCAGTGAACTACCACGGCTTGTTGGAGTTGTTGCAGAACTTTGAGAAGGATCACCAACTCCATAAGGAGACGGTGAATATAGTGAAAGAGTCTTCTTCTGGTCGTCGATCCTTTAAGAAAGGAAAGAAGAACAAGAAGAAGAAAAATAATAAGATGCGGCTGTATGCTGGGACGACTGCACAGGGTTAGACCAAGAAGTGCAAGCCTGACGAAAGTCAGGTAGAGTGCTTCTTCTGCAAAAAGCAGGAGCACTGAAAGAAGAACTGTCCTTTGTACATTGCCTCCCTGGATCCGAACAGATCGAGAAAGAAGCAAGTGATTGCTGGGCAAGGTAATTATATGATAACACCTTACAATTTTTTCTTATTTGGTTCTACTGTCTGGGTATTAGATACTGAAAGCCCTTATCATATTTGTAACTCTATGCAGGGCTTGCAGGTCAGTAAGAGATTTGATCAAGATGAGAGGTTCCTAAACGTTGGAGATGGAAGATAAGTTCTAATTCTAGCTTTAGGAATCATGAATCTTGTAATTAATTCAAATAAAGTTATTCTTAATGAATATCATTATTATCCAATTTTCTTATTGAATGTCATTTCTATAAGCCTTTTGGCCATGAATGGTTTTGAAATATCAATAAAAAAAATTATAATGTCATTTTGAATGATATTATAATTTTGATTGAATAATTAAATAATAAAATTTATTTACTTTTTATGCCTATTAATGTGGTTCAATCCTCCAGTAAATATCCTAGAATTAGTGATGTGTCTGATGTCTATCTTTGGCATTGTAGACTAGGTCATATTAATAAGAATAGAATTAATAGGTTAGCTCAAAAAGAAATTCTTGAGGTTAGTGATTGTGAGTCACTTCTGACTTGTGAGTTCTGTCTTCTTGGTAAGATGACTAAGTCATCTTTTACTGAAAAAGATGAACGAGCCACTGAACTCTTGAGTTTAGTACATTCGGATGTATATGGACCCATGAGCTCAAGTGCCAAAGATGGATATTTCTACTTCATAATCTTCATAGATGATTTATCGAGGTATGGGTATGTTTATTTAATGAAGCAAAAGTTAGAGTCATTTGAAATGTTTAAACTATTTCGAAATGAGGTAGAAAAGTAAACTAGGAAGAGTATTAAAACTCTTCGATCTGACCGAGGGGGTGAGTACCTTTCCAATGAGTTTCTAACATATCTTGGGAAGAACGAGATTCTCTCCCAATGGATCCCTCCTAGAATACTACAATATAATGGTGTATTTGAAAGCAGAAATTGAATCCTATTGGACATGGTTCGATCCATGATGGAGTTTGCTGGTTTGCCGATCTTCCTATGGGGATATGCGCTTGAGTCAGCTTGTTATATTCTAAATAGAATTTTGAGTAATTCTATTAATAAAATATCATACAAAATATGGATAGGGCGTAAGCCAATGCTTTCATACCTTAGAATTTGGGGGTGTTCGGTCTACGTCAAACGTTTGATGATAGACAAGCTTGGACCTAGGTCTGGCAAGTATAGTTTTATAGGTTACCCAAAAGAAACCAAAGGATACTACTTCTATCTTGCTGATGAGCAAAAAGTGTTTGTCAATCTTAAGATAGTTTTTTTAGAAAAGGAGTTCCTTAGTGAAGGAACTAATGTCTCTAAGATCGAACTTGATGAAGTACGACAGATGAAAGAACGAACATAAGTTGTTGAACCTGAGCTAGATCTGATTAGATCAGACCTAAAATCCATTGTAGAAGCATTCTTAAGGAGATCTAGTAGAGTACCATATCAACCGGATAGATACTATAATTTTTTGATTTGGGATGAGGATCTTATCAAACTCGATGAGAATGATCAGGATCTAATCACCTATATGGATGCAATACAGAGATCCAACTCTGAGAAATGGCTTGAGGCCATGAAACCCGAGATGGAATCCATGAAGGTCAATGATGTATGGACATTAGTTGACTCATCCGAAGGGATAAAACTCATAGGATGTAAATGGATCTTCAAAAGAAAAAGAGATACAGATGAAAAGGTGGAGATCTATAAAGTTCGTCTGGTTACCAAGGGTATCATTAATGTTATGGTATTGACTACGAAGAGACATTCTCTTCTATGGTAATACTCAAATCCATTCGAATAATGCTTGCCATAGCTGTCCATCTGGACTATGAAATCTGATAGATAGATGTAAAAACAACTTTTCGAAACAGAGAGCTGGATGAAGAGGTGTATATGATACAACCTGAAGATTTCATGTTCATAGATGAGTCTAAGGTGTGTAAGCTTCAGAGGTCAATTTATGGACTAAAGCAGGCATCTCGGAGCTGCAACATACGATTTGATAGAACAATCAAAATGTATGGCTTCGTTAAGAATGAAGATGAGCCCTACATATACAAATAGGCTAATAATTCAGTAATAGTATTTCTAGTATTGTATGTGGATGACATTCTCTTAATCGAAAATGATATTCCTACATTACAAGAAATAAAGATCTGGCTGTCATCACAATTCTCCATGAAAGATCTGGAAGAAGCTTCCTACATCCTAGGGATGAAGATCTATAAAAATAGATCTGAAAGGTTGCTTGAATTATCTTAGTCCACATATATTGACACTGTGCTGAAACGGTTCAGCATAAAAAATTTCAAGAAAGGCTATCTACCGATAAGCCATGAAATTTCTCTTTCAAAGAGAGATTATCCAACAAGACCTCTAGATAGAAAGCGTATGAATAGAAATACTATATGCTTTAGCAGTGGGTTCTATAATGTATGCCATGACATGTTCGTAACCAGATGTGGCATACTCATTAGGTGTAGTGAGTAGATACCAATCTAATCCAGAGGAGAATCATTGGAAGATTGTTAAAATCATCTTGAAGTATTTAAAAAATACTAAGAACCAGTGGCTTGTATATGGTGAATCAAACTTAAAACTTATGGGGTTCATAGACTCCAGTTTTCAGTCCGATCATGATGATAGCAAGAGTGTGTTGGGATACATTTACCCTTAATGGTGGGATCATCTGCTGAATGAGTTTCAAGCAGTACACTGTGGCCGATTCAGTTTATGAGGTGGAGTATGTCGCTGCATCAGATGCTGCCAAAGAAGTGGTGTGGCTAAGAAAATTCATCACCGAGCTCAGAGTAGCATCCTCCCTTGATGATCCAGTTCTGCTCTATTACGACAGCTCTGGAGCCATTGCTCAGGTGAAGAAACCAAAGGCACACCAGCGAACGAAGCATATTCTGCATCACTACCATCTTGTCCGAGAGATTATAGATCGAGATGACGTCGACCTTCAAAAGATCGACGGAAAGAAGAACTTGGCTGACCCATTCATTAAAGCTATTGTGGTGAAGGAGTTTGACGACTTTAAGTTGAAGATAGGTATTAGATACTGCACCGATTGGCTTTAGTCCAAGTGAAAGATTATTAAAAATATGTTCCAAAGCCAATCATCAGTCTGTTGATGGTTAGACCATATATTTATAATTGTATATAAATTATAAATTAATAAAAATTATTTTGATATTTTTCATCATAAATTCTATTATCTTCTAATGAACTCCTATGTTATGATGAAGTTCTTAAGACTATCTAAATTCGATAAAGAAGAATTTGTCATTTAGTCCTTAAATAGTTTACGACCAAATGATACGTTGTTACTTAGGACGATAATGTTTATCAAGTATAGATCATTGTGTACCATATAGATTGGTTATCCTCATAACCAAGGAGTATTGAGACATTGATATGGGATGTAAGTGAGATGCATGGGTACATCTGCACTGAACATGATAAACTTCAGGGCTTTTCTCCTATTAAGATTAGCTTCGATGGAATATTGATATAAATATCCCTCCGATCTGAGATCATCACGGTGACTTCCAAACAACTCACTATATTTTGGTGCCGAACTATCTGAATTTTTAATTTAATGATGAAAAGTTTCTGAGCACAGTCATGTACTTATGGAGTCGGTGCATGTATCAAAATGGGATTGACCACTCCTGATTTCAAGAGCTGTGTTCAATTATGTTGTAATTTAACAAAACCTTGGCTAGTGTAGTTTTAGTGAGGAGTCATGGGATTAATTGCTTTAAGATACGACATGGATGTATTTTCTAGGATTGATAGTCTAATCTTGAGTCATCTATTACATAGAGATCATAGGGATGAATTATACGGTAACCATATTCGCGTAGGTTCTGAATGTTGCGATTGTAATTATTCGACCTATCCAAACGTCGGATACCATTGCTAGATGGTTATTTCGATTAGTATAAAAATTAATTTCTATACTATCAGCTTAGGTTCGAACCTATGGGGTCACACACATTAGAAGTTTCTACCTTATCTAATGGCTAATCAAGAGTTTCATTAGTCTGAGACTCTATGGTCAAGAGTCCCACTGGATTGGAACTCTATGACCAAGAGTCCTATTGCACTGAAACTCTGAATCCGACATATTTGAAACTCTTTGATTAAGAGTTCCATTGATCTGAGACTTTGTGATCAAGAGTCCTACCGAACTGAAACTTTGAGTCCTACTTGTCTAAGACTCTCTGATCATGAGTCCTGATAATCTAGGACACTATGGTCAATAGTCCCACTGGATTGAGACTCTATGATCAAGAGTTTTATTGGACTAGAACTCTAAGTCTTACTCATCTAGAACTCTCTGATCAAGAGTTTCACTAGTCTGAGACTCTATGATCATGAGTTTGATTCATTTGGGACACTGGGTTCAAGAGTCCCACTGATTTAGGACTCTTCAAGAGTTTTATGTTGATAGGACTCTGTTGCCCAGTAACCCATTTGATTTGGACTCAAATATTTTTGAAGAATTAATTAATAATTTAATTATTGATTAGCTCAATTTGATTGAGCGATGAGAATTTGATCAAGTCTGATTGAATTTAATTTGATTGAATTTGACCCGATCAGGTCATGAGATGACCTAATCGTTATGGAAGTTTTGACCCTGATTTGATCAGGACGTAGATCTAATTAACTTCTAATTTGATTAGAATTTTATTGGATTATGCTAAGCCTAATTTGGTTGAATTTAACCTGATTTAATTGGATCTAGATTAATTGATTTGATTGAAACCAATTAGGACCAAGTCAAATAAAGTTTGAATTCAAATTCTCCCATGCACCCACCATTTTTGACTTTTCCACTCGGCTTCCCACACCCTTCCTTTTGTTTGTCAAATATTTTTTAAGAAATAAAAATATGCACATAGAAGGAGAGTCCTACGTGTTAAACACAAGAGAGGGGGCGTTGGATAAGGATAAGAGGCTCATTTGATTTTTGAAATCGAGTGGTTAAAACCTCTCAATAACTTGACCTTTATCTTTTTTCATACTATTTTCTCATGGTATTCATGTCAATAAATTATGAGAATTTTTATGCATGTAGGAGAAGGAGTTAGCATTATGTGGTAAAAAATTTATAGTATTTGGGCATCAATTCTAGGCAAAAAAAATCTTAGAGTAATTATGAATAGGATCCTATAGCACTTTTCTTTTCCTTTATGCCTCTCTTCTCTTATGATTTTTACCTCTAAGGATATCCTATTTTTAAATATAATCTAAATAGAGATTATAGATCTAAAAATTATATTTTCATAAAAACTTATTTCATAGAAAAACTCCACACAGAGAGGGCGTTATAAAAATTTTAGTGTGTCAGGGTTTTTGGACCAAGTGAAATCTTATATTTGAAAATCTAGGTTTGGATGGAGAGATCAAGTGCTGTGAGCATCAGATCACCACCAAATTTGAAACACATCTTCATCATCCTCCAATATTTATGCACTAATTTTTTAGAATATCTAAAAAATAAAAAAATATATGATCAATTGGATCAATCATGATCAGCTATCGAAGGCCTCGACGAGGAGCTAGCACTCCAATGGGACTGATTAGGACTAAGAGCTCCGTGTGGACTAACTGGAGAGATCAGATATGTGTGCGGCTATGACGTGATACCAAAGTATTATTTGGTGGACTCAAATTATGGTGATCGACTATCCACAAAAAGATATTATATTCTAAATACGTAGATGTAGTAAATAGTTTATTACATAGTTTTATTTTCAGATTTATTGATATATGCATGCATATTATATTTAGATTATAATATATAGGATTAAATAATCTAATATGATCAGTAGATAATTAATTAGATTAATTATTTTTTACTACATCATTGCTATTTTTAAAATATTTTTTGAAAGTAGCATGGCAAATCTTGCTCTATTTTCTTCAGGATTGTCCAACCAAAGTTGAACTTATATTCAATCTATATAGATTTTAGTACCCACTAAGAATTTAAGATAATTTCTCGAATTAGAGGTAGAGGCTATCAATTTAAATAAAATAGTGGAAGAACCTTTTGATTAAAGTCCAAATCTTTAGGTTTAATGAATTAATTACTAATTAGATTATAATTTTTTTTGTACATATATGGCCACTTTTCTATCACTTCGATTATTGTTGGACAATGATAAGTTGGTGAGATCCAACTTTGGTAGCTGGTATCAAAAATTAAAGATAGTCCTAAAGCATGAATAGATTCTACATGTGTTGATGGATCCTACACTTGAGGAGCCAACTCCTAATGCACTTGAAACACTCAGAAACATTTATCAGAAGTAGTTCAATGACCGAACCATGATGCGCTATATTATGCTGGCTACCATGAGCGATGAGTTTAGTCACAGATTTGAGACGGCTTAGCCAAAGAACATACTTTCAATGTTAGAGGATTTCTTTGGCATACCCGATGATGTGGAGAGGGACAAGACTAGTTGTGCCATCTTCAACGTCAGCATACAGGATGGAGCGTCTATCACTAATCCTGTACTGTATATGATCGAGCTAATAGAGCGATTGAGCAAGCTTGACTTTTTCTTGCATAAACAGCTTGGAAAGGATGCAATATTGAACTCACTGTTCAAATCTTTTTTTTCATTTCTCACTCATTTTAGAATGATAAAGCCTAAAGTAGACTACCATGGGTTACTGGGATTGCTTCAGAACTTTGAGAAAAATCATCAACTCTACAAGGAGTCGGTGAACTTAGTGGAAGGTTCGTCTTCTGGTTCTCGATCCTTTAGGAAATGAAAGAAGAACAAGAAGAAAAAAGCAAAGAAGGTGTAAGTTCAGACTAGGACATCTATGCAGGATCAGACTAGGAAGATCAAGCTCGATAAGAGTCAAGCTAAATGCTTCTTTTGCAAGAGTTAGGAGCATTGAAAGAGAAATTATCCTCAGTACGTTGTCTCTCTTGATCCGAACAGGCAGAGAAAGAAGTAAGCTATTGTTGGGCAAGGTATTTATATGATAACTCCTTGCAATTTCTCTATTTATGATATTATTGACTGAATATTGGATATCGATAATCTTTACCATATTTGCAATTCATTGCAGGGATTGTAGGTTAGTAGGAGATTCGAGCACAATGAAAAATTTTTGAATGTTGGAGATGGAAGATCAGTTTCAGTTCTAGCTTTAGAAATTCTAAAACTTGTATTTGAGTCCCATACTATTATTCTTAGTGATTATCATTTTTGTCCCAATTTTTTTTAAATATCATTTTTGTAGGTCTTTTAGCCAAAAATGATTATGAAATTTTAATAAAGAAATAAGTTTGTAATATCATTATGAATGGTGTTACTATTTTCTATGGACATTTGAACAATGGTGTATATATGCTATCACAATCTATTAACATAGTCTATTCAACTAGCAAGCATCCTAGATTAGATAGTATATCATATATCTACTTATGGCACTATAGGCTAGGTTATATAAATAAGAACAAAAAAATAGATTGACTTAAGAAAAAATTTTCGAAGTTAGTGATTGTGAATCTCTTCCAACTTATGAGTCCTATTTTTTTGGTAAAATGATCAAGTCACCTTTTACTAGAAAAAGTGAGAGAGCCACTAAGCTCTTAAGTCTAGTACATACTAATGTATGTGGACCAATGAGCATAAGTGTCAGATATTGATATTTTTACTTTATCACTTTCATAGATGATCTATCCAGATATGGATATGTCTATCCGATGAAACACAAGTCAAATTCATTTAAAATATTCAAATGATTTTAAAGTGAAGTAGAAAAATAAACTAAAAAGAGTATTAAAACTCTTTAGTTTGACCGAGGAGGAAAATATTTTTTTGATGAGTTTGTCATATATCTAGGAGAGAATAAATTTTTTTTTCAATAAACTTCTCTAGAAACACCATAGCATAATGGTATATCTGAAAGGAGAAATCAGACTCTGTTAGATATGGTTTGATCCATGATAGATTTTGCCAGCTTGTCGATATCCTTCTAGAAATATGTATTCAAATCGGCTTGTTATCTATTAAATAGAATTTCAAATAAATCTATAGTTAAGACTCCATATGAGATATGGATAGGACGTAAGCCAGCACTTTCACATCTTAGAATTTAGGAGTGCCCAACTTATATCAAACGATTAGTTACAGATAAACTTAGATCTAGATTTGACAAGTGCACATTCATAGAATACCCAAAAGAGATCAAAGGATACTATTTCTACCATGCTGATGAACAAAAGATGTTCGTCAGCTTTAAGGCAACTTTTTAGAAAAAGAGTTTCTTGATGAAGGAACTGTTGCCTCTAAGGTTGAATTTGATGAAGTTCAATAGATAGAAAAATCGATACCTATAGCTGAACCTGAGTGGATTTGATTAGATCAGATCTAGAGCCTAGTGTACCTACATCATTAAGGTGATCTGGTAGAGTACCACATCATTCGAATAGATACTATGATTTTTTGGTCCGAGATGGTGATCCTATCAAACTCGATGAGAACGATGAGGATCCGACCACCTATATGGATGCTATGCAAAGATTCGATTCTGAGAAATGGCTTGAGATCATAAAATCTAAAATAGAATCCATAAAGGTCAATGATGTGTGGACATTGGTTGACCCATCCGAAGGAGTTAAACCTATTGGATGTAAGTGGATCTTCTAAAGAAAAAGAGGTACAGACGAAAAGATGGAGATCTATAAAGTCTATCTGGTTGCCAAGAAATATCATCAATATTATGGTATTGACTATAACGAGATGTTCTCTCCTGTGGTAATGCTTAAATTCATTTGGATAATGCTTGCGATAGCTGTTTATCTGAATTATGAGATCTGATAGATAGATATGAAGATAATTCTCCTAAATGGAGAGTTGATCGAAGAGATGTATATAATATAACCTGAGAGCTTCATATCCATAGATGAGTCTAAGATGTGCAAGCTTTAGAGATCCATTTATGGATTAAAGTAGGCATCTCGAAGTTAGAACATGCATTTTGATAAGGTAATCGAAATGTATGGCTTTATTAAGAATAGAGAAGGATCCTGTATTTACAAATGGGCAAATGATCTAGCAGTGATATTTTTTATCTTATACATGGATGATATTCTCTTAATCGAGAATGACATCCTCACACTGCAAGAAATAAAAGTCTGATTGTCATCACAGTTCTCAATGAACGACTTGGGTGAAACATCCTACATCCTAGGGATGAAGATCTATAGGGATAGATCTAAAAGAATTTTTAAGTTATTTCAGTCCACATACATAGATACTGTACTGAAGAGATTCAGTATGAAAAATTTTAAAAAGGACTATCTCTCGATAGGCCATGAAATTTTTCTCTCTAAGAAGAATTATTCGACAACTTCTGAAGAGAGAGCGTATGAGTAGAGTCCCATATACCTCGATAGTGGGATCTATCATGTATGTTATGATATGTACGAGACCAAATATAGCATACTCACTAGGAGTAGTGAGTAGATACCAGTCTGATCCTGAAAAAAATCACTGAAAAGTGGTTAAAGCCATCCTTAAGTATTTGAAAAATACTAAGGACCAATGATTGATTTATGGTGAGTTAGATCTAAAATTTATGGGGTTTATAGGCTCTAACTTTCAACTGACCATGATGACAGTAGAAGCATGTCGGGATATATCTTTACTCTGAATGATGGAGCCATCTACTGAAAAAATTTCAAGCAGCATGTTATGGCAGACTCTATTTATGAAGTAGAGTATATTACAGTATCAGAAGCCATGGAGAAAATTATATGACTGAGAAAGTTTATCACCGAGCTTGGAGTAGCATCCTTCTCTGATGGCTCGGTCCTGCTCTACTGCAACAGCACTGATGTCATAGCTTAGGCAAAGAAATTAAAGGCATATCAGTAAACAAAGCACATTCTACACCGCTTTCATCTAGTTTGTTAGATCGTGGATCGAGATAATATCGATTTTCAGAAGATCAATTGAAAGAAGAACTTGGTTGACTCCTTCACTAAAGCTCTGGTAATAAAGAAGTTCGACAATAATAAGTCGAAGATGGATATTAAATACTATGCCTAGTGGCTTTAGGATGAGTGAAAGTTGTTGAAAAATATGTTTCAAAGTCAATTATCAGTCTATTAACAATTATACTATATTATATTTATAATTAATTTATTAATTAATAAAATATATTTTTGATATTTTTTCATCATAAAGTATTCATCTTCTAACGAACTCCATTATTATGATTAAATTCTTAGGACTTTTTAGTTTTGATAAAGAAAAAATTTATCGATTAGTTCTTAAAATAATTTACGACCAAATGATAGGCTGTTAATTAGGACAACAGCATCTATCGAGCATAGGTCATTGTATATAATATAGGTTAGTTGTTCTTTTAACCAATGAGTATGGAGATACTAGTATGGCATACAAGTGAGATGTAAGGGTATATCATCATTGAACATGACTAACTTCAAAGCATTCTACTATCAAGAATGTCTCTGATAGGATATAGGTATAAGTATCCCTTTAATCTGAGATTATCTCAGTGACTTGCAAGCAACTCATTGTGCTTTGGTACTAACTAACTAAATTTCTAATTCAGTAATAGAAGGCTTCTGAGCATAGTCAAGTACTTACAAAATTGGTATGTGATCAAGATGGAATTGATCATTTTAAGAGTTAGAGGATAATGTATCACTATATTTCAACATAGCAAAATCTTGGTCAGAATAATTCATCAAATAGATTTGATATTTTGAAATATAATATGGACAACCTGATCAGAGTTGATAGTTAAACTCTGAGGTATCCTACGAGCATTTTGATTAAGGAGATGAATTATATAAAAACTATATCCACATGGGTTCTAAGGATGTTGTTCTACATATTCGATTTATCTGACCGTTAGGTACTATTACTAGATGGTTACTTTGACTGGTATAAAAATTTATTTTTATGCTATCGATTTAAATTCTAATCTATAAGGTCAAATACATTAGAGTTCATGATCTGATCGAATGGTTGATCAACGATTAAGAATCATTTTAGGATTAAACGATCAATACGATTGATGTTTAACCTAGTGCAAGTATTACAGGAGGATCGATAAGCAATTTGATTGCTAATTAACTTAATTTAATTAAGCCAAAGAATTGAGATTAAGTTTAATTAAATATAATTTAATTAGATTTAGTTTGGGCTCGATTGGATTAAGTCCAATTAGTTTATTGGATAAGCTAAGTGCAAGAAAAAACTAATCCTAATTCAACTAGGACTTGGATCAACCCAATTTTTTAATTTGATTAAAAAATTAAATTAAAATTAAATTAAATTTAATCTAATTTAAATAAGTCTTTAATTAGTTTAGGATATAATTCAATTAGATTGAATTTATTTTGGTTTGACTTGATTTGAGAAACCATGTTTGAACAAGCCAAAATAAGAATCATAGTATGACTAGGATTCCATATCTTGTGCCACCTTGACCCCACGCCATTCTTCCTTTATTTTTGGCATTGAATCCCCTCTCTCCAACCTTTCACACACATCCCCTCTCCCTCTCTCTCTCTCTCTCTCTTATTTGGAATAAGTTATGGACATTGGCTTAAGAAGGTAAGTTGTTGTGGTTTGTTTGGATTCTATGTGATAGAATCCCAACAAACTTGGATTTCTTTCCTTGTGCCGTCCACATTTGATTTTCTTTCTTTATTTTTCATGGTAAAAGAAGGCATTTTATGCACCAATCTCAGGTGGTCCACGGCATGGGATGAGGAGGGGGCGCCCAAGTGTTGGGCGCCCCAACAACCTGCCTTATATTAACCTGCCTTATCTAGGAATTTGACCTAGATAAGGCTCTTCCATAACTGATTATTTAAAATAAATTTTTATTTAATTTTTTTATGGAACATAGACCTTTGAGAGAAATTTTGGGTGTATGAAAATCAGAGAGAAGAAGAGGATCTTCTTCTAAGGTTATCTTATTCCTCTCTTTTCTTTATCCATTTTGAGATTATTTGAGAGTGTCTTAGATTAGTAATCTCTCCTCCTTTCTCTCATCTTTGGAAGAGTCCAAATTCAGAAGAATAAAATACCAGATCAATTGTTAAAGAAAGATCGGTACAGTACTAGCATACTGTGCTGATTTTCTGCATCAAAACTTCTGATCGTGATTCGTGGGCTCGTGTGGATGACTCCTAGAAGCCGGATGCATATGCAGCTCGCAACATCATTCTCAAATCTGGATCAGCAAGTTAGAACATCTAACTTGCATAGGTAACAAAGATTTGATCTCTCGTTACTTATATGATTCTGATCTAGTGTAGATCTATATTGATATGATCAATATTTATTCTTTTTTTTATTTTTAATTTTTGATTTAATATCATACCATAATCACGTAATAGGATCTTAGATCTAGGATATTTTCTAATTTTATAAATAAATATTAATTTATTTAAGTCTTTCGCTATCTGATTTAGAAAATTTTCAAGATCTAGTCTTGAAATTCTAGATCTGGTTCCAACAAAATATACAATCACAGACATAAATGATTTATAGTGGTTTGGTATTCAACTAAACACCTATGTCCACTTTTCAAGTTAATTTACTTGAAAATTTTAATTATAATTTCATAAGATTATAATTCGATTATTTTCATGGGTTCATACTCTGATCCAGTTGGTTTTTTCTAGCTTATCAATCAAAACCTTACAATCGATTATTTTTCTAAACTAACAACCAATCCAGTTAATTTCCATGGGCTCATCAATAAAAATCTTACAACATCCAAAGTATAGCTTGGACCAACCCTTAAAACCCCAATTAACTTGTCATAATAGTTTAAAGAAAGATATACAAGAAATTAATGCATAAATAATAAACTCTTTAAACTCTTGAAGAAGTTAGAGTGGTTGAGCTCTTGAATTATTTTTGACTTCTTCCTTGAATGCTTAAAAGAAGATTGATAAAGACTTAAATACTCTTGCTTGGTAGTTGTTGGCTCAATTAAGTGCACTCTTCCTCTTCTTTGAGTTGAGCAATTAAGAAAAGGTGAGAATTAAAAGCTTTTTTATTTTTTCCTCTCTCTTCCACTCACTTGCTTGAATATTATCTTCAATAAAATTCTAGAGCTTCAAAATCTTTGTTTCAATTTAAATTCTTCATCTTTATGGCCTAAAAAAAATCTATAATTAATAATCTAACTATTAGAAGCTTAAAAATAGCTATTACAAATAAAATCTGATCATTTGAAATAATCTAAAAAATTAGCCATTATTTTGTCAAAAATCTGTGAGTCTGCTCATCCAACTCTTAGTCGGCTAATTTTAAGTGTTGAGTCGGCTAAGTAAAATTCTGAGATGGCTCGAAAATAGATATATTTTTTTTTGCTTTTTGTCTATTCTGTTTATCTGAGATTGGGTCAATTTATATATCTTCTTAGTTGACTAACTTGATGACTTGGTCGGCTAACTATTTTTTTAGGTTAGCTCAGAGAACTTATCAACTTTTACTACTTTCTGTCTTCTTCCGCCTCCGAGACTAAGTCGATTATCCCATTCTTGTGAGTCAGCTAAGTTCTTATCTTGGTCAATTATGTTATTTTCATGGTTGGCTTAGGAGGATCTCTGAGATCTTTAGTCTTCTATTTTTACTATAAGTCTGAGGTTGAGTCGGCTATCTATATAGATGAGTCAGCTATGGTCCTGTCTTGATTGACTTAGATAAAAACTTGATTAGCTAAAAAAAAGTTAACTAAATTTCATCTTTTTCTATTATTTTTCTTGAATTAAGATTGAGTCGGCTAAGTCTATGCGTGTCAAAATTGATTATCTTTGTTTTTGAGTAGCTTTTTTTATTAAATATGTTATAGGCTAAACTCACCTTCTCAAAATTAACTTTTGAGTAGATGAAATTGTTGAGAAGTCTTTCTATGCTAGACTTTTCTTTATCAAATTTTTTTCATGTTGACCTTAGTTTTTAACTTTCAAAACTTGAACTTTGACTTTGGGAATATAAAATTACTTAGATTTAAGAGGACTTCTTTTTGAATGAAATTAACGTTTGAGCGTTATAGAAATCCTACAATCACTATCAAGAGCATCATTAGTAATATTAATTTGTACTCAAACTCTTTTGATATGATCAAAAATAATTTTACATCTAATAATAAAGCTTCTAGTTTCTTAGATCATAATTTTGAAAGATCATCAGACTCGATATGGAATATTTTGATCACTACAAATATCCAAAAAGAAAGCAAGACTCAATATTATTTAGTTTGGCCCCTATAGATATCCAAAGGATCACCAGACTCGATGTAGGTAACTTTGGCCATTATGGATATCTAAAAGGACCATTGACTTGATATGGACTACTTTGACCACTACGAGAAGGGCTAAATAAGGTTTAAGAGTGAGATCCATTATATTAGAAAGTCGAATCATATGCCAAACTTTTGGAGGCCATAACTTGGTCATATGATATATCCAATTAAGATAATCTTTTATTTTTCAAATTGAGTAACTTTTGAAGGTCTACATATGAAATTCTATAGTTTTGATCTTAAAATGGGCCGATTAACCATTTTTTTTTCAAAAATACTTTCATGGAGTGTATCTCCAAATTTGTTAAAAATTAGGCGGAGCAACAAAAGAAAAAATTAATGAAGTCAAGTTTTATCTCCCATAGGATTTTAGTTACTACTTTTCATATTTAATTCTACTAGTCATGTTTATTTTTGAAAATCTAGTCTTATTCAAACTAGAAAAGAAATTATACTAAAATTGTTAAGGAAGGACCTCACTACTATTATAAATAGGGGTTACGTACCTAAGTTTATGATGGATGGATCATTAATGAAAAATGGGGATGTAAATCCTACTTTTGAAATGTTTCCATCTTCTTTTACATCTTCTAAAGTCAAGGATCCGAGTTGAGTAGGTTTAGAAAATTCTTTCTTTTTCTGATCGAATTAAGTTGGTATTAGTGCCTTGGTCATTTACCTATGATAGCCTTAGGTTGTAGTCCAGACATGAGAGCAATACAACCAGATGCAGGAAGGGCTATTTATGCTTGAAGTACATTGAAGGACAAACATGAATATTGTTGTTAGTTTTACTTTAATAGATGATGAGATGAAGACACATATACGTATAGAAGAAGATTGTCCAACTCATCAAGATCATATCTTAACTGGCGATTCCCTCAACACGAACTCCAACAACTCATATAGCAAAGCAATCCCTATGTTTGAAAACCAAGACCTACCATCTATCATAGAAGATCAAGGCTAGCTAGAGACTATCTTTGAGCAAAGCCAAGTGGTTCAGCCGTAAGGTAGGAAAGCATGATTTTTCTACCTCCAGCTTTGATTTAGTAGGAACTAAATTTCTTAAGGAGGAGCTCTAATCAAATAGGATCACCTCGATATATACCACCTTGTCCTCTACAAAATTCTAGAAGAATCATTATACTCGATATGCATCACTTTGACCATTATAGATATCAAAGAGGATTATCAGACTCAATCTCGACTATTTTGACCACTACAGATAGAGCTAGATAAGGTTCAAAAGCAGGATCTACCATATTAAGAGATGAATTTTATACTAAACTTTCGAAGGCCATGACTTGAAGATAAGATATGCCTGATTTAGATAATCTTTTTCTTCAAATTTAGTAACTTTTAGAGATCTACGAATCAGGACTTGTCCCTCAAGGGGTTAAAATAGGCTAAAATTTCATCATCTGAGTCTTCAAATGGGCTAGTCAGATCAAAAGTTTACTTTTTGAAAAAAAATTTGACCGAACATATCCTCCAATATTTGAGAAATTAGATGGACTGATAAGAGGCAAAATTAACAAAGAATTAGAATTTTAGTTATTTTTTGTATTTATTTCTATTAATCATGTTTATTTTTGAAAGTATAGTCCTATTCAAATAAGGAGAGAAATTCAATCTAATTTATATAGAAGAGAACCATACTATTTTATCAATAAGGATTATAAACCCCAGATGGATTAATTATTAATAAAAGAAAAGAAAATGGAAAATCTTACTTTAAAAAAAAATTTATATATATTTTTAAATTTTTTTAGACATTCAAGTTGAGTGAATTTAAACCGTTCATATCAGGCCACAACTTTTTTTCTTTTACCGGATGAAAATAATAATTTTAGTATTTTTAGAATTTAAAAAAAAAATGCTAAGTATTATCAGAAAAAAAAAAAGAGAGATGCCCATTATTTCCGTGACTCTGTCCAGGTCAAAGGAGCATTTTACTTGCAATTTACTGTATATCGTTGAACGTGCATGCTTGGGGTTAGATGACAACATATGATCTTCTAATATTGTCAACAAACACTAAATTCAAAACTCTAAAACTGCGCGAAACGCTAAAGAATAGTCAAACTCTTCAAATAGCACGTGGTTCAAATGGCCTGCCAACCTAAACCTGATGCTCGTCCTACCGTTCCCATCTTTCCCTTTCCCCCATCCACAATCAACGTCCTCACCTCCCCTCAAAGATCGTTCACACGTGTGAACTAATTAAACGTGGTTTTGTACGTGGTGGGATTTTTTGAGGGAAAAATCTTTTTTAGACCATGAAGTCTTGCAGATAGATGATTGGCTCTCATATAAAATTAAAATTAAAAAAAAAAATTAAATATTATATTTTAATTTATGTATGAGCTAAGCACTGATGATATTTATGGAGCTACGTCATCTACAGTATATAAAATATTTTTTTTTAGATTATTTAAATGATGAGGGATATGTTTTGACTGTTTGGCTCAGGAGTCCAGCACGCATGATGGGTTGAGATAATTTTAAAATAAAATAAAAAATAATTTTTTTATAGACAACAGAAAGTCTATGATAGATCTTTCTGAGAAGGATCAGAATCTCTTGGATTGCGTGAGGGGTTTAGCAAAAGAAAAATATTTCTTATGTGAACTGTACCGGCAGAGCTATATGACCTGGTGGTTTAGAAAATATATATATTTTAGATTATTTAAATGAAAAGAGATATGTTTTGATTGTTGGAGTCCACCACGCATGATGGGATGAGGTAATTTTGATAGAAAATAAAAAATAGTTTTTTTTTATAAACAACAGATGGTCTACGATAGACCTTTCTGAGAAGGATCAGAATCTCTTTGCTGCGTAAGCGGTTGGGCAAAAGAAAAGTATTTCCGATCACGGGATAAATGTCAAACATATGCCTCGCTTTCTAAGTATCATATGTCACAAAAAACCCTACTTAAAAGCTGAAAGAACCTACGCAACCAAACCTAAAATTTTGATTTTCTTGTTATATAAATTTATGAATAAAATCATACGAAGATATATAAAGCATGAACTATCTAGAATAACATGCCATAAATTTTTTATATGGGTTGAAATTTTTAGTGGCAAATTAACTAGTTCCGAGGTTGGATCACTGATTTTGCAACAAAAATTAATATTCTTATGCCCATATGTATAAGGTATAACATTATTATATGATATAATACTCTATAATCATGATCATATTAATTATTAACTAGAAGTGTGCAGTATTTTGGAGATAACCGAATCATGATCATGTTGGGATCGTAAAAATGCATAAAGCTAATTTATCACAAACCTTGTGCTTGATTACCTTATATCATATTTGACTGAGAGTTTTTCACATTCGTGTATTTTATTCACAAAGTTGTTAACTAATTTGACAAATACTCATCATTATAAAATATGCTATGTGAATGTCATGTGATGACCAAAATTTTTGTCTTTCTAAATGTTCCAGAAGAGTTCATCATAGCCCATCAAAATCCATTACCTAACTCCACAAACTTTGCCGACTCAACCACTTGGCACACCTTTCTGAGGATATATAATCAATCTAAATTTATATTTCTACAATCTAAGTAATGGATATTAATTAAAGAGTTGTGACTTCTTTTGAATATTTTGATTACTTCTTATGTTCTCTAATAATGAAAAGTTTTAACATATGATACACAATTTGCATCAAATGAAGTTAGATATTTTATCTAAGAAATGAATACTTGAATGCTTCAATATTTTTCCACCAGAAAACACAGTTGAAGATATGCTTTGGTAGCTAGGATCTTAAGCTACGTGATTAAACCTTGAAAGGCACCAAGCAAGAGGAGAAAAACGAAGGTGATAAGAGAGGTTTCTGCGATAACCAGCTCATAGACACTTAATTCTCCTTTTCATCCTTAACAAAATCAATGGTTGAGATTTAGACCTTGAATACTTCGAATTTCAGAAAAAGAAGGTGTTGAAGTATGTCTCTCATGTGATTGTATGTTCTATATATAATTTTTTCTTTCTGCCCTACCATACAATTTCTTTTTCGGCATCAAATCCATGCAACATATAAGACTTCAATTTACTTAAACAACCAGGTTTAGAAAGGACCAAAAACCTATAATAATGGACTTCAACTAAGAACTTCATTATTTTATATAACAACTACAATGAAACATGTAATTGAAATTATTTGAAAATAAAATAATGATTATTACTATAGCAATTTTTGTTTAACATTATATCCAAAATAATCATCAGCAATAAAATATTTTATTATATTTTTTCTAAAATTACTAAATAAAATAAAATATATTACAGTGGAAAATGTGCCCGATAATATGGCATTATTAAATTTGTCTAACTCAAGGTTGATGTAGCACTCTATACAGTCAAGCTAAGTCTTCTACGATCAATTTGAGAATAAAAATAAATAAACTAAAAGCAACCAACCTCCAAGACGTAAAATCCTATAGCTTGGATAGATGGATGCTTAGCTTAGCATCCATCCCAAACCAATTTGAACCCTTTCACCTTGGTCAACAACTTCCTACTTTATACGAGAGCACACTCCTATTACACCGAAAGATAAAGATTACCATAATGGTCTCAAGTGGTTATATTGTATCTTAATATGGTTACAATACTATCTTAGATAGTTATAGCATGACTCTAGTCTGATATGGCATGACCCTTGGAAGATTTTAGGTCCTGTGGTTATATACTGACCTAGAATCTCTCCATGAAAGGTATGACAATAACACATAATACCATTTTTACATTGCCATGCACACTTCTTGTCTCTCTTTTTCCACATATTTTTATCTTTGACTTAAACATCGGAATGCTCGCTGGAGCCAATCTAGTGAGTTCTCCAACTTGTTGTTATCTTGTAGGTCTACAAACATGATCCACATGATCAACCCAGAGAACAATAGCAATAATTGGCACCGTCTATGGGAGTGAGACAAGAAAAGCCATGAAGCTCAGGGGAAACAATCACCAAGGGTCCACCTACCATAGTCAACCAGAGTGTGATGGCTCCTAATACGATTCTTAGATATTTTATCCCCAACAATCTATTGAAAATTATGTTCCAAAGTCAATCATTAGCCTGTTGATGACTAAGTTAATTTTATAATTATATATGAATTATTTATGAATAAAATATTATTTTAGCTTTTCATCATAAGTTGTGTACATCTTCTTTTAATGAACTCTTATATTTTGATGAACTCCTTAGAACTATTTAAAATTGATAAAGAAGAATTTATCATTTAGTCCTTAAATCTATTTGCAACCGAATGATATGCTATTACAAGAATAATAACTATACTAAGTATAGATTGTTGTGTGCCATATGGGTTAGTTGTCCTCTTAACTGAGAAGTGTGAAAATACTGGTATGACATGCAGGTGAGATGTAGAAGTATATTTATATTGAATGTGATCAACTTCAGAATATTCTGCTGTCAAGACTTGCTCCGAAGGGATATGGATATAAGTGTCCTTTGATTTGAGATCATCACAGTGATTTACAAGCAACTTACTGTGCTTTGGTACCGGACTATCTGAATTTTTAATTTAGTAACGAAAAATTTTTAAGCACAATCAAGTATTTATGAAGTCGTTGTGTGAGTCAAGATGGGATTGACCACTTTTGATTTCAGGAGATGTGTTACATTGTGTTTTAATTTACCAAAATCTTGACTAGGATAGCCCTTGTGAGAAATTACAGGATTGATTAGGTTGAGACACATTATGAATATAATTTTTTAGAGTTGACAGTTTAACTCTTAGTCATCCTAAACAAAGAGGTCAAAGAAAAGTTTTGAATGTTACATTGTGACTATTCGACCTATCCAGATGTCGGATACCATTGCTCGATGGTCATATCAATTGGTACAGAAATCTATTCTTATGCTACCAACTTAGGTTCAAATCTATGAGATCACATAATAGAGGTTCTTACATAATCTAATAGTTGATATAGAGTTTCAGTCCAGTGAAACTCTATGATCAAGAATCCTACTAGTCTAGGACTCTGTGATCAATAGTTCCATTGGACTGAAACTCTGTTATCTCGAAATCCACTAGGTTGGGATTCTATAATTATGAAAGAATTAATTGATAATTAAATTATTTATTAGCTCAATTTAATTGAGCAATAAGTTTTGGATCAAGTCTAATAGAATTAGATTCAATTAGGTTTAATCCGATTAGGTTATAAGATGACTTAATCGCTAAGAAAGATTGATCCCTAATTTGATCAGAACTTGGATCAATTAATTTTTTATTTAACTAAGATTTAACTAATATGGTTTAAGTCTAATTTGATTAGATTTATTTTAATTTAATTGTGTCAAGCCAAATTAGTTTGGTTAAAGACCTAATTAGATAAAGATTAGAGTCTAATTGGATTGGACTTATCTCCCTGGACTTTTGACCCTTTAACCACCGCCTTTCCTCCACGAGAATTCAGATTCTTATGAAGGAATACATGCGCCCAGAAGTCTTCATGCCCTTCTCTTCACACCCAAAGTGGATAAGAAAGGATAGGTTCTTATTTAAATTCAAATGAGATTTGAATTTGGATGAGAAACAAACTCATCCTTATCATATCGCATGTCATCCACATGGTTTCTCATTTTTTGTTGCCATTTTAAATGGGAATAAGGAGGGGCATTCACTATCAGAAAGAAGTCCTTCTGAGAGTGAAACTTTATCTATTTGGCATGTGAAATCTGAGTTTTTCTGAGAAAAAAAATCTAAAGAGAGGGCACTTAGGGTTTTGGATGTGTGTTGCCCTAGTTTTTCGACCTAGAATTCGGAAAGTAAGATCGAGAGTTGTGAGTATTATATCTCCACCAAACTTTGCAGATATCTTCCTCATTCTTCTTAGAGATCTTCTTGATCTTCTAGAGTGTTTCGATGATTAGAAGAAGGAGATCGATCAATATCAGCTGTCAAAGATTTTGGTAAGGAGTTAGCACTCCGGAGAAACTGATCGGGACTTGGAGTCTCATGTGGATGATCCATAGAGGCGGACACTCTGTGCAGCTACATCGCAATGAGAGGAGCCCTAGTTCATGAATTTTAATTATGGAGATCGTCTATTCTTACTCAGGTATCGTATTTTGAATATGAGTAGAGTAGTAAATAGGATTTACTACTTAATATTTTTAGATTTTCTATATGCTTATATATCATGCCATGATCCTAGAGTAGGATGTTTTTGATTTAATTATCAACATGCCTAGATTAATTTGATTAATCTTATCTTCCACTATTATTATATTTCAAAAAAATTTTGAAATACATGCTAGAAACCCCTATAGTTTTCCATCATTAGTATCAGAGCCTAAGTCAAATGATATGATATATATGTTATCTAGAAATCTGAGTTTTAACATATTTGATATGTTTTAATGTCCATTTAGCTTAGTAATCAAATTAAGTGAGTTAACAGGCAGTCCGATCATAAGAGAAAGAATGGTTTAAAGGCCATCTTCTTTCCTTCGATGGAGATCTCTTATGGCGTATAGGGATGCCACTGTGAACTCATCCATGAAGATAAATAGTAAAAAAAAAATTATTTAAAATTATTTCAATCTAAAAGTTATAATCTTGAATATATTTAGATTAGATCTAAATTAGATTCATGATTTTTTTATATCTTATGCATAATTTTTCTAATCAAAACATGCAACTGGTTGCTGTTCATATGATGAGTCGACCGATGAATCAACCATGAGTCGATCCATGTGATGAGTTGACCCATTGCATGTCATGAATCGACCCATAGCCTGAAATGAGCCAAACCATTTTTGAAATGAGTTGATCCATTTAGTGGGCTATATATATATATTATAATATTTTAAAATTATTTCAAATACCGAATCCCAACCCATCAGCCTTACACTTATTTGAGAATTAAGGGTTGTTCATTAGGATCTAGATTATGAATTAAAGATCCTAAGATAATTACATAACATATAGATTAATGGGTTAGTATTAATCAGGTCTATTAATTGGGTTAGACCTAAGATTAGTATTAAAGAATGAACTTAATAAGAGTAGTTGATCAAATCTAATCAAATATTATTTTAGATTAGATCAAGGATACTCTAGATCAAATACAATAGTTATAGTTGGTCAAGTCCATATCTTTAATTGAACCAAATAGATTTGATTACGGCTTAGTGGTCGAGCTTGGATTACAAGATGAATCAAATTGAAACTAATTAATCAGTTGATATCTAAGATAAGTCTGGCAGTCTTGACTAGTATTTTTTAATTAGAGCTACTCGCATAGATTCGATCTATGATAAGTTAATGGTATAACCCTTCCACTGATCTCACTTACCTAGCCAACATGGTAGATTAGATTTTTCTTAGATCACTTGATGATTCGAGCTGACCCATATTAATTAGATAAATCAGTGTGACTGATTTAGATGCCCTTGGACCAGCTTATCTCTAGTCTTTTTTGATCTGAATTGGTGAAGTCAATGAAAGGATCGTGAATAGCTGGTCAATTTTTTCTCTTCTCTTAAAATATGTTAATCAATTTTTTTAAATTATTAGATTCTTAAAAATAAAATAATTATGATGATAACTAGATCATAGCCTTCCATTAAGTTGAGTGATAATAGGTCCATTAGTTTGATAATTATTGAAGGTCCAAAGATTTGGTGCTTATTGGTTAATGAAATTATCATTCATAATATGATAACTCAATTATGTCTCTTTGATGGATGGTTAGGTTGGCTGATCAAAATCAGATCTAATCATTCATTGGTTAGATGTGCCAAGTATGGTCATATTAATGGTTGAACCTAATCAGATCTTTTTAGTGAAGATCAAAGCCTACTGAATTGGCTTCTTGAGCAAAATTAATTACTAGAAGTTATTTAGAAAAATAATTGGTTAAGAATCTGTCCATAGATGCACATGGATTGATCGGCCAAAGTTTGGCTTGTATACAGTCTGTGTAGATTCTAGTACTTACTAAAAAATTAAGATAGTAAGAGAATTTATAGACTAAAATTCAAATTTTTAGACTTAATAATTTATATATTAATTAGGCTTTTGATTTTCTTTTTATGCAGTTATTGCTACTATCCTATTGCTCCGATCACTATTAAATATTGATAAGTTGACAGAACCTAATTTTGATAAATACTATCAAAAATTAAAGATTGTCTTAGAGTATGAGCGGATTCTGTATATTCTGACAAATCTAGCACATGAGAAGCTAGCTCCGAACGCATGTGGGATGGTCCGAGATACTTATCAAAAGTGGCTCAACGACTGAACCATGGTTCATTATATTATGCTGGTAGCTATGAGTGATGAGTTCAATCATAGATTTGAGAATGCTCAGTTAAAGGACATGATGTTGAACGAGTCCTTTGGCACTCTCAAGATATTGAGAGACGCAAGACTAGTTGTGCTATCTTTAATACCTAGATGAGGGATGGGGCATCAATTACTGATCATGTACTGTACATGATCGAGTTAATTGAGTGCCTGAGCAAGCTCGACTTTTTCTTGCATGAGCAGCTTGAAAAAGATGCTATACTAAATTCTTTGCCTAAGTTCTTCTTCCCATTCCTTACTCATTATGGAATGATAAAGCTTGCAATTAACTATCATAATTTTTTGGAGTTACTGGAGAACTTTGAGAATGATCACCAACTCCATAAGGAGTTGATGAATATCGTGGAAGGATCTTCTTCTAGTCGTCGATCTTTTAAGAAAGAAAAGAAGAATAAGAAAAAAAAAAATAAGAAGGTGCAGCAGCATGCTAGGATATCTATACAGGATCAAACCAAGAAATCCAAGCCTGATCAGAGCTAGATTGAATGCTTCTACTATAAGAAGCAGGAGCACTAAAAGAAAAACTATCCTCAATATATTGCCTCCCTAGATCCGAATAGGCTGAGAAAGAAGTAATTTATTGCTAGACAAGGTAATTATATAAAAACTCCTAGTAATTTCTCAATATATGATACTACTACCTAAGTATTAGATACCAAAAGTCTTTATCATATTTATAATTCATTGTAGGATTTACAGATCAGTAGGAGGTTTGAAGAAGGCAAGAGATTTTTTAACGTTGGAGATGGAAGATCAGTTCTAGTTCTAGTTTTAGAAATCATTAAGCTTGTATTCAATTCTTACACTATTGTTCTTAATGAATATCACTTTTATCCAAGTTTTTTATTGATTATTATTTTGTAAGCCTTCTGACCAAAAATAGTTATGAAATTTCAATAAAGAAAAACTTTTATAATATTATTTTGAATGGTATTACTGTGTTTAATGAATAATTGAACAATAAAGTTTATATATTATCACAACCTATTAATATGATCTATTCCTCCGGCAAATGCTCTAGAGTAGATAATATGTTTGAAAACTATCTTTAGCACTATAGGCTAGGTCACATTAATAAGAACAGAATAAACAGATTGACTCAAAAAAGAATCCTCGAAGTCAATAATTGTGAATCACTTCTAATTTGTAAGTTCTGTCTTCTTGAAAAGATGACCAAGTCATCTTTTACTGAAAAAGATAGACGAGCCAGTGTGCTCCTAGGTCTAATACATACTGATGAATGTAGGCCTATAAGCATAAGTGCTAGAGGTGGATATTTCTACTTCATTACCTTCACTGATGATCTATCTAAGTGATGGTATTCTACTTGATAAAACACAAGTCTAAGTTATTTAAAATATTCAAATGGTTCCGTAATAAGGTAGAGAAGCAAACTGAAAAGAGTATTAAAATTCTTCAGTCTGACTGAGAGAAAAGGTACATTTTTATTGAGTTGCTAACATATCTAAGAAAGAATGGAATTCTCTTCCAATGAACTCCTCCTGGGATGCCATAATATAATAGTATATCTGAAAGAAGGAATAGGATTCTGTTAGACATGGTTCATTCTATAATGGACTTTGCCAGTCTGCCAATTTCTTTCTAGGGATATGCACTTAAATCGACTTCTTATATTCTTAATAGGATTTCAAGTAAGTCTGTAGCTAAAACATCGTATGAGATATGGAAAGGATGTAAGCTAATACTCTCACATCTTAGGATTTAAGGGTGTCCGGCTTATGTCAAATATTTAATGATGAACAAGCTTGGATCTAGGTCTAATAAGTGTATTTTTATAAGATACTAAAAATAATCAAAGAGTATTATTTCTATCTTCCTGATAAACAAAAAGTATTTACTAGCCTTAAGATAGTCTTTTTAGAAAAAAAGTTTTTGGATGAAGGAACTAATACCTCCAAGATAGAGCTTGACAAAGTTTGACAGGTAGAAGAACCAACACAAGCAACTGAACCCGAATCGGATTTGATTAGATCAAAATCGGAGCCCAATATTCTTGCATTCTTAAGACAATTTGATAGAGTATTGTATCAACCGAATAGATAATATAGTTTCTTGATCCAGGACAATGATCCTATCAAACTCGATGAGAATGATGAGGATCTAATCACCTACATGGATGTAATACAGAGATCCAACTCTGAGAAGTGGCTTGAAGCCATGAAATCCGAAATGAAGTCTATGAAGGTCAACGATATATGGACATTAGTTGATCCACTTGAAAGGATAAAATCTATAAGATGTAAGTAGATCTTCAAAAGAAAAGGGCAATGATGGGAAGGTGAAGATCTATAAAATTTGCCTGATTGCTAAGAAATATTGTCAGCATTATAGTATAGATTATGACGAGATATTTTCTCCTGTGGCAATGCTCAAGTTCATTTGGATCATGCTTGTAATAGCAACATATTTGAACTATGAAATCTGATAAATAGATGTAAAAATAGCTTTTCTAAATAGAGAGCTAAATGAAGAGGTATATATGATACCATCTGAAGGGTTCACATTTACAAACGAGTGTAAGGTGTGCAAGCTTCAGAGATCTATTTATGAATTGAAACAGGCATTCCAAAGTTGAAACATATATTTTGATAAGATGATCAAAACGTATGACTTCGTTAACAATAAAGAAGAGCTCTGCATATACAAGTGGACCAATGGTTCAATGATAGTATTTTCTATATTGTATGTGGATAATATTATCTTAATCAAAAATGACGTTCCTGTATTACAGAAAATAAAGATTTGGCTATCGTCACAGTTTTTCATGAGTGACTTAGAAGAAGCATCCTACATTCTAGAGATGAAGATTTATAGAGATAAATCTAGAAGGTTGCTTGGATTGTTCGAGTCCACATACATTGATACTATGCTGAAATGGTTCAATATGGAGAATTTGAAGAAAGGTTATGTACTGATAGGTCATTATATTTTTCTCCTAAAGGAAGATTATCCGACAATACCTCAAGAAGGAGAGCGCATGACTAGAATACTATATACCTCAGTAGTGGGTTCTATCATATATACTATGACATGTTCGAGATCAGATATGGTATACTCATTAGAGATAGTGAGAAGATACTAGTCTGATCCAGAAAAAAACCACTAGAAGATTGTAAAACCATTTTTAAGTATTTGAAAAATACTAAGGACCAGTGGCTTAGTTATTGTGAGTCAGATTAATTTAAAATTTATGAAATTTACAGACTCCAGTTTTTAATCTGATCATGATGATAGTAAGAGTATATCGGAATACATGTTTATCCTTAACGATGGAGCTGTCTGCTGAAAAAATTTCAAGCAACATACTATAGCCGACTTAGTTTGCAGCCAGAGTACATCACGACATCTGATGCTGTCAAGAAAGCTGTATGACTGAAAAAATTCATCACTAAGCTCAGAGTGGTATCCTTCCTTGATGGTCCAATCTGCTCTATTGCAACAGTACCGAAGCCATTGCTCAAATGAAGAAATCGAAGGCACATCAATGGACAAAGTATATTGTGCATTGCTATCATCTTGTCTGAAAGATTGTGGATCGAGACGACATCGAGCTTCAGCAGATCGATGAAAAAAAGAATCTGACCGATCCATTCACTAAAGCTCTTACAGTAAAAAAGTTTGATGATCATAAGTCAAAGATGGGTATACAAATAATGTACCGATTGGCTTTAGTCCAAGTAAAAGTCAATTTACTTCGAAAGTTGTCGATATCAAGCAATGTTGCTTGCTCGTCTAATAGATGCAAGCCTTCACTGCCATAGTACAGAACCTGCATTAGTAGACTGTTGATCCTCTAGCAAACTAGCTGAATGACCAAGAATACCCCATGCAGGACTGTGGCCACCCTTCTCCTAGGCAAAACCAAGGGCACAATCATCTTAGCTATTCCTATGAGATACGCTTCAATCTCGTCAATCTTTCCCCATACTACTTCGAGAGAATCTCTAGGAGGGAGGCCGATCTCAAATGTAAGATCAAAGAAATGAACAACAAGATTTAGACATTGGGGGAAAACATGCTTCAGTAAGTACATGATCTAGAGATAATGAGAAAGCCTTCTTTCATTAAAGAGATCATGAGGAGCTCTCATTGAAGAGGTTCAAACTACATCATCTTGAGCTCTATGATAGCACCTTGGCTCCAATGGACCATTTTTAAAACTTCAAGACTTTCATGTCACCACGAGGAGCTACCATCATAGTAATGCACTGGGCTTTCCCCATTTTCTTTAGGAAAGTTGCCCAATTTTGGTACTCAACATCTAACTTGGTTTGATTGGTCCCGACGAGCTCAGCCACCTTTTTATTGGCCATTTTTTTAGCAATAGAAGGCATAAGAGGACCTCAATTAGCCTATTTACCATCAAACAAAGGGAGGACGAATAATCCTTCCGTAGCTACATTAACCACTCCAACACCAAATATTTATGGGCTCATGAGCTGGACAATTCCATTACCATAGCAGTAGTTATGAACAAGTTACGAAATTTTTGCTTTAGCTTGTCCCTGAATAAGAAGCCTTCCAAGAACCTAACTGAGGTTCTATGTCCAGCTAACAAATATAAATGCTAAAGAGGCAATTGTTGCTCGAAAGGATATGACAAGAGGCAAAAGCAATAAGAAGTGCAAGAGCCATGAAAAAAATGACAAGCTGAGGAGAAAATAAGGTCGAGATGTAGGAAGTGCTGACAGACCAAGGAGTCCACCTTAAAGATTTGAGAGGTACGCCCCCTCTTAAGACCCATTATCCTGATGGAGACTCAATACTGCAATTACTTGCATAAAGGACCCAAACAAATATTATTGGTTTCAAAAAGGTCATAGGTATGATACCGAGTACTTGCAACTAAAAGGTGAAAATGAGGTCCTTACCCAACGAGAGCAATGCAAACGATATGTTGATAACCGATGAGGAGATGTTGGTCAATTTAGGCGAACTTCCGAGGGACAAGGTGATGACCGACCAATCGCACAGATAATTACCACAATCTTAGGATGGTGCAAGCCGATATGCGAAGAAGTGTAACCAGCATCGAAAGCATGCCAGGACACAGCACTGACTCGCATATAGATCAATAATGAATTTAGAAAGCTGACACATAGCAGGTGGCACAATCAACACTGAATTAAGAAAGGATGCATGGGCTGGGGAAAGAAAGAAAAAATCAAACAAAATAGAAGGGAGTAGCTAACAGAATATGAAGAGAAAGGAATGATTTTTCGATTTGACTTAGTTAGAAAAGACTTTCTTATCGCTTGAGATTGTTGCGCATCATAAGATGTTTTAGACAACACGAGATTTTGACTATTGTTGAATGACCAAATTTATGCGAGTATTATCAACCCTAACCCTTTTGAGGGCAATTCCAGTTTTCTGAAAACTCTGTATATGTACGCAAACACACACACATGCACATGCCCATGCATACACGCACGTGCCCTCTATATATATATATATATATATAGAAAGAGAGAAAGAGAGAGGTAGACTGCGCTTTATTCGATCGAATTTCAGTCTATATTTAATCAGATCTTCGACCATTGGATCAGCACGTATTTTCGAGAATAGACGTCTGAAAAAGCATGCCTTCAGGGCTGAAAAAAGGTGCACTCCTATGCCTGAAAAAACAGGCATGCACCTGCGTTTGAAAAAAAAACTGAAGATGGCATTTTTTTTTTCAAGGCGTCGAAGGTCCTATTTTTTTTCAATTTTTTTCAGCACTAGAGGTGCCTTCAAGGCTTAAAAAAAGCTGCCTAAAAAATTTTTTTTTAGTTTTTTTCAACCCTAAAGGCACCTTCAGACTGAAAAATGGAAATTTTTTTTTCAGATGCTGGCACGCATCTATTTTTTTTAGCCCTGAAGACACGATTTTTTAGATACCTATTTTCGAGGATGCGTATTGATCCAATGGTCGAGGATTCCATCGGATATGAACTAAAATCCAATCGAATGAAATCCAATCTATCTCAATATATATATATAAAGAGAGAGATAAAGAAAGAGAGACTTGACTCCAAAATAAATATGGTGTCAAAATTGAAGATCCACTATTGATCAGGATATGTGCCATTAAAAAAAATATAAAAATTAAAAGATGAATATTTTTATAACCTCCAACCTGTCACTTAAAAAAAATATAAAAATTGAAAGATATTTTTATAACCTCCAACCTATGTATCAGATTCATATTATACTTGTTTGCTGTAATACACGATAAAGTATTTAAATTAAAAATTAATTTTAATAATTTTATCAAATTATATAAATTAAAAGTCGATAGATTTTAGTGTTTAGATTATAACAAAATAGGACCTATATTGTTTTGATCATTCAGTAGTTTTGCGTTGACATAATATTAGATTAGAAACCATCAATATATGATTTTTAATTGGTAGGCACCTCTGATGGCATAGATTACAATCAATTATGTTACTCTTCGAAATGATTGTCCTCTTATTAATTTAAAATTAAGAGAAGTAGGTATCCACTTTCTCTCTCTCTCTCTCTCTCTCTCTCTCTCTCTCTCTTCTATATATATATATATATATATATATATATATATATATATATATATATATATATATATATATATATATTATTTATAAAAAAGTCAAAACTATTTATATAAATCTAGAATACTCCAAAGCAGAACTATCAGAACTTTATGTTTCCTTATTCATTGAGACTGACAACAGAAATCTCGGGCCAAAGACCACCAGCATTATCCAAATATAACTCTAATCCTTCGAACCGAAATCGTGGTTGCCGCCTTTATTGACTGATATTAAAACAGCAGCAGACAAAGCATCTCAACTTTTGTGACAGATCTCTTCATTTCAGGAACTCAATGCGGAGCCCACCCACCTTGACCTTTCCCTTCCCCTGCCTCGGAACCAGCGTGACGAGCACACTATCGTCTGACTCGGCCCCAAGGTCCTCCAACAATTCCGTTATCCCCAGCCGCAGCGCCGTCCTCAGCTTCTTCTCCTTCTTGCTGTGATTGTGCTTGTGAGGCACGTTGACGAAGCTCCCGGCAAACTCGCTTGACCCGGGGTCGACCCCTTCCTCCTCCGGCGTGTTAATGTACACGTCGAACTTGATGAAAAAGTCGCGGTCGAATTCGATCCCCTCGACCACCAGGACCTCCTCCTCGTCCTCCTTCTCCTTGCTGCTCCTCGACAGCTTGGGCCGCCTCACCGTCGCACTCACTGGCGAGTTCAAGGTCACCGGGAACGTCGCCTCTGTGACCGCTCGTAGTGATCTAGCACCCTTCTTCGCCGCCGCAGTAGCCTTGGGAGTGGGTCGACTTTTCAGCCAAGGGATCTCGACATCTTGGTAGGTGTAGCGGAGCCACTGAGTATCCAGACAATCCTTAATTTTGACTCGAACTAGGTCGGCGTTCTCGTCGTAGAAGAGGAAGGAGGTGTTGAGCCAGTCCTTGTCTTCAAAGTCCTTGTGCTTTCCACCGAGCGTCTTCCACACATACCACATGCGATCGACGTTGGAGTGGTGGGCAAAGAAGATCGGATCACGGCCAGCTGAGTAAAGCGTGCCCATGTCCTCTCCATTTGGCTGGTTCCTATCACCAGTCCATACATGGACGGGGCCGTGCGGCGCATTCTCGAGCGAGCCTGCGCCAGGATTTGGCTGATCCCCGGCACGGTAGGGGGATCCCATGAACAGTTGTGCGGTCTTCCCATTAGCGATCACTTGGCGATACATTATCTTTAAGTTGTGGTCGATTTGCTGGGCCTGGGTGAAGGATGGGTCCTGCCCATTGTAGTCGAGGTCGATGAGGTACGGTGGCTGGTGCTTGGCGTCACGAAGCTTGTCATAGAGAGACGAAGAAGGGTTGGTATAGATCGAAGGCATTCGCATGCCAGCGGGTGCATCCCAATTCCAGAAGGGAAGCGCGAAGGTCTCGTCGCCGATGAGCTTGCCGAGTATTTTCTCATGGAAGTAGAGGTAGAACCGGTGCCAGGGGAAGAAGATCCAGGAATTGTGGACCTGGATCTCGATGTCAGGGAAGCCGATCTGGTCGTAGGAGCCATCACAGTAGGCGCAGTGGACGTTAGCCTGTTGGGTGAAGTTACGTGGGTCGTCGGCCGGCAAGGCCTTCATGAGCTCCACGGCCTTGGCATACTTTGCCAGGTACGCTGAGTCGACTAAGTGGGCAGCAGGGCGGATGCGAAGGGGTCCGGAGCGTGGCGGGAGCTTGAAGTCGATGATTTTGGAGGTGAATGGTGGGCAGCAGTCAGTAGGTGTTGCGCCGGACGGGAGGTCAGCCGGGCCACATTTGGAGATGTCAGGGGCTTCAATGGGGAGTCCGAGGGCCTTGCGGTTGACTCCAAGTCCGGCGGCAGCTCCATAGAGCCCACCAAGGCCGATGAGCATATCACGGCGGTCGAGCTTGCCAGAAGATCCTATGGCCTCCGTGGTGTGCATGGGCTTCTCATGTTCATCCCTCGCTTTGCATGAGATTCTGGGATGGACGTGAGATTTCTTGGAGGGAAGAGGGACCCGAGGTCTTTGTCGATGGAAGGAGCATGCAAAGGAGCTAGGACAGGTGGAGAGGGAGGAGGTAGATGCATTCGGTTTAGGGAGGGTTGCCATTGTGAAATTCTAGTTCTAGTACTCGCAATAACAAAGGGAAGCATGTGGTCGATTTATAGCGTGAAACTTTGAGGCACGTGTTAGAGTTTTTTTTTTTTTCTTTGGGTACAGGGAACGTGTTAGAGTTTGATTCTTCCGAGTTCCGTAAGGTAATAGAGTTATAAAAGTACTTTTTGTTGGCTAAAGATGCACGATGGAAAATATATTCAAGAAGATGTAGTTGTTCGAAAAGCCTTTGCCTATAGAACGAGCATGCGAAGGAGTTAAGGGAGGTGGAGACGGAGGTAGGCAAATTTGGCTTCGGGAGGCTTGCCATTGTGTTCTAGCATAGGCATTGACAAAGAGAAGCTTGTGATCGATTTATAGTCGTGCGAACGTGTTAGCGCCTTTTTTTTTTTTTTTTTTTTGGTCAGAGTTTCGTAAAGGTTGTAGAGATCTAAAACGTGGTTTTGACTAAAGATGTACGATAAGTAGGCAAGCTTGCCGACGTCTATATTTATAAAAAAGAGACAAAAAAAAATAAAGGCAAAGGCTTCTTTTTTTTCCTAAAAATGTCATACATGTCAAACTTCGGAGGTTTTGGCCCATGTTTTATACGTCAAATGCTAAAATGATGAACAAACCCTAACGGAAAAATGATACGAGCCAATGGTCGGGCAATTTAAGGATGGCTGAGGGTGAAGGACAGGCAATTTAAAATAAACTTTTGAGGCATTTCTATAAGAAAAATTATTAGATAGACCTAATCTAATAGATCGAGCCAATGGTCGCTTGCCGTATGTACCTTAAACTATCACCCATGTATTTACTCTTCAAGATCAAAATAGGATGATTATTCATGATATATACACGTGGCGAGTGATCATTGGCCCAACCCGGCTACCTAAAAGTATCTCTTACCGCAGGTCGTTCGTCGGTCAAAGCGTTGCGTGCTTGAAATTTTAGGAGGCAAGCTTTTTCATTAGAATTTTTTACGTAACCTGCTCCTTCCTTGCCTTTCGTGGTAGCCGTAACAAGGGGTAGAGTTTTCAATGTTGGTGTGCTGGAATCCGCGTACCGTTTCCAGGCAATTGTGAACTTGCGGCCAGACTCTAATAATATTCAGGATTTTCAAGGCCAACCGTAGGCCTTAGAAGATCACGATTGGAGGATGCTCCTGGAAGCTGGCATCAACGTGGTCGAGTTAATGATAGAACATTTGTTTATCATTTTGAATAGTTGTAGCAGAGTCGGTCTTTAATTAGGTTGACGAGAGGATGCTACAAGGCAACCAACACTTATTCAATGAGAAAATTGATTTCGATTCCCTTTCACGGTTCCCACTTTGAAATCTTTCTTACATGAGATCTTCATTCAGTAAGATGAATCCAAATATTTTGGCTAGCACATATCATAGACTGAAGATATACCTATATAATAATGTTGCAATCTTCCAAATATAGTATCAAAACCCTTGACCTAGATTTAAAAGTTTTCCATAAAAAATCATAGACCCCGGCAAACCCTGATTCGGAAGATTTACTATCATAAGCTCACAACATCTCTTAAAAGTTGCTTCGCCATTCTAGAAAAATATCCTTCAACTATTAGATCTATTTCGGCAATGCTCATCTCTATGGGTTGTAAATGGACAGCTGGCTTCATTCTAGGTACGAAGCCTAGTATAAAGGAATTTTCTTCAGCTCATAATTCCCAAGCCTTTACATACTAACCAAAAACTCAAAAATCAGTATTGAATTAATGCTTCATGAAATCGAAGAAATGGGAAGCAAACTTCAAGACTCCATTGACCTATGAGGTAAGAATAGAATACCAAGCTATCTACACTATCTTAATGGATGTTCATTTTTTAGATAAAAGGGATACAAGAATATGGAAGTATAGTGCAACCAAAACATTCTCGATAAAACAATATGATCTTTTATTCATGAACGAGGGTATTACATCTTTATTTGGTAAGATTAACTAAAAAATTTTAATGCCAAAGAAAGTTAAAATCTTCAATTGGCTCTGCTACAATAATAAAGTGCCTATAGTGGATATTTTGAGAAAAATGGGGATAATGGTTAGTGTTTTTTGCTCTCTCTATGGTGAACATGAGAAGATAATCGATCATTTGTTCCTTCAATGCTCATACTTGCTCAATTTTTTCAATCATAACTTTAGAAAATTTCATACACAACCCATACCAAACAACCTAAAAGAACTTTGATACATTTGAAAAAAGAGATCATCGCACCATCACACAACACTATAAATTGATGCTTTCTTCTCCACTGGATGCTGGTTTCTATGGAACGAGCATAATCAAAGACTATTTAGATTCAAAGCTTATTCAAGCAATGACGCCGCGAAGAAGACCATTCTACTATTCAGAGATTGGATCTCCAACACTAAGAATGGCAAGTCATAAACTCTAAGATAGCATGCAAAAATTAAGAACTACCTAAATGATTGATACATGCTTCCTCAATCTCCTTACTGAAGATGGTGGCATAAGAAAGGCTATGAAGTGGTGGGCTCAAGAGTTAGCCTTTCTTGCATGGCTCCATAACTTTCCTCATGTATGAAAATTAAGAGATATTTTATCTCAGCATCATATCTTATTGAAACTTGCGATAGCCAATATTGTTTGGCACAATCTACCATCTTATCGCTTTATACACTTAGATATATTTAATAAATAACATGGGAGAGGTAACACTACTCATCAAAAAAAAAAAAAGAAAGAAAAGATTAGGTGAATTTCTTACCAATGAAAACATATGATATATAATATAATTTCCAAGGCAACTTCATGAAGACAATGCTTCCCCATTATCTCCTTACCTCCATAAATAATTCTATTGTCTTATGAGCACCTGGTCACTTATAGTCTACAAGAGATTCGTGATACAAGATTTACAAAAACACTTCCATCAAATGTGGAATGGAAGAAAATCAGTCCATGACAAACGAATAAGGTACTTGCCAGGGATTTACAAATTGACATCATGATTCATTTTGTCATATATTGTGATTACAATATATGGTAGACGATGGGATCTAAATGTGGATAAAAATTTTAGGACTTTCTTTCAATCGTAACTATCTAATGGACACTAATAAATCATGAACTGCAACAAAAGAGACTAGCAATGACAAAAATTTTGATGACAAAAAATTTTTTATCAATAAAAGTATATCTTTGGCGCCAAAAATTAGCTTTCATTGGTATCAGAGTTAGTAATATCTTTTGTGATAAAAATTATTTATTGTTGAAAAGTTATGTCACTAAATATCTTGTACCAATTTCCATGACATGAAGAAAATATTTTTGTGAGAATGTTTTACTATATCATGACAAAATTTATTGTCACTACACATTGGTAAATTTCATAATGGAATATCTTGGATCACTAAACATTTGTGATTTTTATAACTTGAATTTCTCATCACCTATTCTTGTTTCATTTGCAAAAGCTAGGAATTATTTATGGCAGATTTTTGTGTCATCAACAAATATTTGATGCCAACTTCCATCACATTGAGGAAATTTTTTTGTGACAACATTTACTATATCTTGACATAATTTATCCTTACTAAACATTTTGTAAATTTTATGATGTAATATATTGGATCACTAAAAATTTATATTTTTGGTGACCTAAATTTCTGATCACCAATCTTGTTTTCATTTACAAAAGGTAGAAATTATATATGACTGCATTTCGTAAGAAAAATAATAGCATCCAAAAATATCTGTCACCATTTTCCACCATATGAAGAAAATTTTTTTGTGACAATATTTACTATATCATAACAACATCAATCATCACTAATAATTTGTAAATTTTGTAATAAAATTTATAGAGTCATTAAACATATGTGCTTTTGGTGATATAAATTTCTCGTCATCTATCCTTTTTTATTTACAAAAACTATAATTTATGTATAGGTGCTTTCATGATGAAAATATCAATGTCACCATATATCTGGCATTAATTTTGTTGAACCATGAATTAATTTTGATGATATCAAAATACTTGAGTACATATGGTAGTAATGCAAGCTTGAGAGTATGCTTGTAGGAAATTTCTTAATTCTCAAAGGTTGCACACTTAATCAAAAAAGCTCTCTTTAAATTAATCAAAAAGAAGGTTTCCAAAATCTTTAACATGAGATGGAAGAGAAGATGTCGACCCTGAAATACTTGAGCTGACTTTGGTACACCAGAGAAAAATCTGCACAGCTTATGAGTTGACCCCTGAACATCTCAAGTCAATTCCAATAGAACAAGAGTCAACCACAATAGAATAAGAGTCGATCCCAAAATGATTTCAAGTTATAGATAGAAAGTAGTAAAAAATAATTTGAACTCTAGCCGATCCCAATATGTCTTAAATCAACTGTATTAGAATAAAAATCAACTCCAATAGAACAAGAGTAGATCTCATATTGGTCTCAAAAAAAAAGATGGAGAGTAGTTAAAATTAGCCAGCTCCTGAGTCGACCCTAGTTTCTCATGAGTCGATTCCAACTCCAAAGAGTCGACCTAATAACAGTTGAGTTGATCTTTGAACATCCATAATCAAAAGACAGAGTGCTATCCTGAGATATTGTGTATTATGAGTTGACTCTTGAAGATCAAGTGTCGACTCTCTATATCTGACAGTCCAATGGCTAGTTTTATAGAGTGAGTCTAATGGATAGAAAAAGAGTCTAACGACTTGTTTGAGCTATCCAACAATCTTTTCATCTCATCAAACCAGTTTTGGATATGGGTAATCAATTGAAAGGATATTCAAGCATACCCAAGAAAAAAGAAAAGGAAGGAGAACCTTAAGAGCATTTAATTTGATCTTTCAACATTTAAATCTTCAAAAGAAAGTGAGCTTGGATGCATTCATTGTGTAATCTATCAGCTGAGAAATTCTTCAAAGCTTCTCTTCAAGCTTTTCTCAACCAATTAATGAAAAAGTTATTGTATTTAAGAGCATTCACCATCGACTTCCCTACTTCAAAGAGTTTACTTTTGAGAATTTGTTTATTAATTATACACTTTAGGAGTCGACTCATCTTCTTCAAGAGTCAACTTATGAAGTACAATATCTCAGGATAGCTCTTTGTCTTTTGACTATGGCCATTCAGGGATCAACTTAGTTGCTATTGGGGTCAACTCTTTTGAAGTTAGAGTTGGCTTATAAGAAACTGGAGACCACTAAAAAACTAGCTAATTTTAACTACTCTTTATCTTTGCTTTGAGATCAGTCTGAGGTCGACTCTTGTTCTAGTGGAGTCATTCAAAATGTATTAGGTTCGACTCGAGTTTAGATTATTTTTTACTAATTTTTGTTTATACTCTGAGATCATTTTAGGGTTGATTTTTGTTCTATTAAGGTTGGCTCTTGTTCTACTGGAGTCGACTCGAGATATTTAGGGATCAACTTATGAGCTGTACAAATTTTCTTTTAGCATGTTGGAGTAGGCTCAAATATTCTGGAGTTGACTCTTCTCTTCCATCCCTTGTCCAATATCTTGGAAAACTTCTTCTTGGATCAATTTTAAGAGGACTTCTTTTTTATTAAGTTTGCAAACTTTGAGCATTAAGACATTTTTTACAAATATACTCTCAAGCTTATATTAGTATCAAATGTATGCAAGTATTTTGGCATCATCAAAATCAATCCTTGTGTCAACACTAGGACACCTTAACAAAATGGGGTCGTCAAAAAAAGAATAAAACTTTTGAAGAAATAGCCCATATCATATTGTGTGAGAGTGATCATCCAAGGTATTTTTGGGCAAAGGCTATTAACATTGAATTTATTATTTTTGGAATCATGTTTTGATTCGATGGATTTTGAAAAAACTCATGAGATCTAGAAGGGTAAAAAATCTCATATCAGCTACTTTCATATTTTTGGTTGTCAATGCTTTGTTCTAAATAATAACAAAGATCAATTAGAAAAGTTTGATGCTAAATCGGATGAAGGTATTTTTTTTGGATATTCTTCTTCTAGCAAAGTATATAGAGTATTCTATAAAAAAATCTTGATTATTGAAGAATCAATCCATGTAGTTTTTGATGAGACCAACAACTTTTTTCTTAAAATTAAAAGAAAGATATTATTGATGATGATGTAGGTATTCTAAGCAATAAGAGAATGGAAGACCTCACTCTAAAAGATATTTCAGCATAAAATGAACAAGAAAACATCAAACAAGATGTAGATAAGGAGGAGAACCATGAGAATAATTCAAATAAAGAACTTGGCAAGGACTTATTAAAGGAATGGAGGTATGCCCATGGTCACCCAAAAGATCTCATTATTGATAATCCATCATAATGGATAAGAACTTGATCATCTTTAATAGATGTTTATTATCATGTAGCTTTTGTTTTCATAAATTGAACCTAAATCTATGTAAAAAAGTTGAAAATAATTCTAATTGATAAATTCTATGCAATAAGAACTCAAACAATATGAAAGAAATAAAATTTGGATCTTAGTAAGTAGGCTTAATGATCACCTAATAATTGGAAGTAAATAGGTATATAGAAATATATTAGATGAAAATGATAATATAATAAGAAATAAGACAAGACTTGAAGCTAAAGAATACAATCAAAAGAAAAAAATTGATTTTGATGAAACTTTTACTTTTATTGTTAGATTAGAAGCTATGAAATTATTGCTTATTTTTGTATATTTCGTAGATTTCAAATTATACGAAAATAGATGTTGAAAGTGCTTTTCTAAATGATTACATGGTTGAAAAAGTTTAAGTTGAAGAATCATCTGGATTTGAAGATTATGTTTTTATGAATCATGTTTATAAATTGAACAATGTATTATATAGTTTGGAGCAAGCACCGCATATATAGTATGAAAGGTTAAGCAAGTTTTTATTAGATAATGAGTTCACTAAAAGAAAATCTGGATATCACCTTACTTATAAAGAAAGAGAATGACAGCCTGCTAATTATACAAATCTATGTAAATGATATTATTTTTGGTGCTACTAATGAAATTCTTTATCAAGACTTTCCTAAGCTAATGGAGGGAGAGTTCAGGATGAGTATGATGAAAAAACTAAACTTTTTTCTTAAACTCCAAATCAAGTAAACTATAAAAGGGATCTTCATATAAGCTTGACAAGGATGGAGAATGTTAAAGAAGTTTAGAATGGAGAATGCTAAGGCAATTGGCACCCCAATGGGTCATTCATATAAGCTTGACAAGGGTAAGCACGATGAGAGGATCAATCTTAAGCTTTATCAAGATATTATTGGATCTTTATTTGACCTTACTACGTACTATTAGGTCAGACATTATATTTAGTGTGTGTGTGTGTATACACACACTAGATTTCAAGCTAACCCTAAAGAGTCATATCTAATTGATGTTAAAAATATTTTTAGATACTTAATTGGAATACAAAATGTACGTTTAGGATACTTAAGACGATCTTCAATTGATTTAATTGGGTTGTTGCCTAGAAAGATATTAACCAAAGAGCGGTGGTGAATTGGATTTTTCAAAAAAAATTTAAGTAAATCTAACAAATATACGCTTTAATCAAACTAACTTGAGTAATTATGAAATATATGCAATGTACAATAGTGAAATTAAATTAATAAATGCAAATCAAATATGTAAAATAAAAAAAATAAAGCACAACATAATATCAAAAATTTATAGTAGTTCAATGCAACCCCGCATCTATATCCACTTTCTATGCCTTACTTAAAAATTCTCACTATAATCCTCTGATTATAGTTTAATTATTTTAGCTAGGCTCATAATTAAATCTAGTTGATTTTTTCAGGCTTACCAACCATAATCTTTACATCGATTGTTTTTTATATTCACAATTAACCCAATTGATTTTTCTAGGCTCATCAACCGAAATCTTTATACCATTCAATTATGGCTCGAACATGCCTTCACCTCAAGTTTCTTTTCTCTAAAAAAATTTATAAAGAAAATAAAATACAAAGGATAATAATTTAAAGTACAAAACAAATTGCTTGTTGAAGCTCGAAGGAGGATGTTGATGATGTTTTTTCAAAGGTTTAACTTCCTCCTAAATTGAATGAGAGAAGCTTGTATGAATGCTTGAAGGATCTTTCACTTGGATGCTCACTCAATGAATGCTCTCAACTCCTCTCTATCTCTCTTTCTAAGAATATTCAATGCATTCTTGAAAGATTAAAGTTTTTCACTTGTTAATCCAATTCCTTGACTCTTCAATAGATTCTTTGCCCTTAAATAGCTTCAAAGATGGCTAGATTTCCGACCGTTAGAAGCCCAAAAATAGCCATTAGAAGTAAAAAATGGTTGTTAGAAGCATCTAAAAAAATTAGTAGTTAGACTGTTCCTGCTCACGAGTCAACTCGTAGTCTTTCAAAGTTGACTTTTTCTATTTAGGGGTTGGCTTTAAAATCTGTAATTTTGATGGCTTTCTATCATCTTAAGAGAGTCGACTTGTAGTCTTCATAAGTCAACTCATAAAATATGCCACTTGACAAATACTACCATAGTTGACTCATTGAAGTTATTGGTTGACTCAAAGCCTTCCAACTTCATTCTTTTCATATTCTAGCCTCTCAAACTTGAATTTCTTGGCCCTAATGTTTCCAAATGATATTTTCTTCTTCTAATTTTATTTTCTTTATTATAATCCATATAAACTTGTATAATTCATCTAGAAAGATCTCTTGGCTTGGCTTGTTTTAAGGAATTCCTTCTTTGACTTGATGTATCTTTGTGAGTACCTAAAAAGGCCTATATCCATTCTTGAAACATATGGCTAGTATAATTTTTACTCAAAGTTTTATTATCATCAAAATCAATCTTTAAATCAATAATCTCCTCCTTTTTTATGATGACAAAATTTTGAGTATATGCACAATAAAGCATGATGTATTTTAATTAATTTATATATATGAATATGAATTATAAAGTTTGTGAGTAATTAATAAGAACATATTTCATGAATGCTTCAATAAAATTTTTCATAACATAGCATAAAGCATCACAAATATATTCTATGAAGCATAAGCATATACTCAACACAACTTTTTCCCCTTTTTAATAGCATCAAAAAGTCCAAACAAGAGATTTTAGAAACAATCACTATAATCAAGTTGAATTTCATATCAAATTCCGCAAGATAAGTTTAGAAAAATTATTTTAGGTTTTAAGCTTGAAGAGAAAAATTTCAAGTAGTTAATTGTAGAAAAGATAAGAATATTTGTACAAAAATCAATTGTAGAGCATGTCTCAAAAAAAACTTAAGGATATAGATATGTAAAATTAGATTTGAGTCTTGTCATTTTCTTTTTCTTTTTTTTTTTAGAATAAGACATTAGAGTACAAGGCAATAAAACTTGATACCAATATTTTAAAATTTAAATAAAAGTTTTCTTCAAATGGTTTAGCTTTAAAATGTGTACCAACTTCTTTAACATATTTAATCTAATATCATTTTCCAAAGTTTTAAAAGCTATGAAATTTCAAAAGAAAATTTGCCTTAATATTGAATTATTTCAAAAGTATTTCACAAGAAAATAATTCAAATATGCTAAATAGTAGAAATGCACAAATAAATCTATGTAAGTAATAGATATAATGGCAAGATAAAAATCAAGATACAAAACTTGCAAGACATATTTTTTTCATGATCAACAAAAATTTCTCTTCCTATTTTCTCACAATTTATGCACTTAAACTTTAAGAGATTTAATTCAATCTTACATAAGTTTTGCATGAAAATTTATTTCCCCCCTTTTAAAATACATCAAAAGGTTTTTAAAATATAATTTTATTCCACTCAAGATCATGAAGATCAAATTGAAAAAGTGTTTTTTTCATATTTTTGTTAAAAAAAAAACATTAAAGCACAAGACAACAAGGATTAAATACATAGTATTTGAAAAATATTAAAGATACACACATGAGAAATCAAATTCAGAGTCATGAATCAAAGCACTTTTGTGATCAAGAATATTTTTTCTTTAAAAATTTCTACCCTTAACATAAGCTTTGGATGTCAATTAAAAATTATTTCATTATTTTTTTTGAAAATTTTTATTTTATTAAATATTTTACTTTCAAAATCTAGAGCATTTAAAGAACCAAAGTACTTCATATTCAAGAGCAAATTTTCTTCAAAAATATTCAGCCTTTATTTAAGTCAAGGATACCTATCAAAAAATATTTCATTTTCAAAATCTAGAAACATCATCAAAATCAAATTTATCACAATTAAATTTTAGATCATTTATTCAACTCAAGAATACAATCATGAAGAAATAAGAGCATTAAATCACTTGGGTATCAAAATATAATTTCTCTTTTTTTCATAAGTAGTTCAAGTTAAATATTTTGTTGCAGAGAACGTTCAATTAGAGAAACTAAGAACAAACATTGAAGCACATGATGTATCAAGTTAAATATAGTAAATCACTTTTATTACAGTCACATTTCAAGATAATTGTAGAACTTGAGGATGCAATCATAAAATATTGAATTCAACGCATTAAATTCAATAAAACAAGATGTATCAAAGTATTTCGAATGCAAGATATTCTACAATCAAATGATATGATGCTTAAAATATTCAAAATGACTTGCATTTGAGTTGAAAACAAGTATGAGATTTGAAATTGATCAAGATTAAACATAATAACAATCATAGACCCAAATCAAATAGAAAGCTTTAAATTTTACAAAGTATCTCAAAATGGATGTCAAATTTGAATTTTAGATGAAACAATTTGAAGACAATACTTTTGGAAAAAAATTGCTAAATAAATTTTCGAATTGCTAAACAAATTTTCTTCTCCTATCTGTAATCTCTCCCTTGATCTTTTCAATTGATGCAATAAAATTTTACTTATGCTTTTCTCCTCCTTTATTTTACAATGAATGCACATATGCAAAAGGTTTCAATGATACTAAAAAAAAATATATCTCTCCCCCTTAATTCAAGAAGAATACACTAAATGCTAAGTTGTACACATCAAATATAAATCACATCAATCATAGAAAAAATTCAAAATTTGATAGTTGCTGAAATTTATAAAGTTTTAAGCACAAAAATAAAAACATATAACATGAAATATTTTTCTTTCTTTTCTCTTTATTTATGTCGATATCAAAAAGAATATGAAAAACATACTAGAGAGAAACATTGAAATTCATTGCTTGAAAGTATAAATTTATTAATAAGAAGAATTAACAACAAGATAACTTAAGAATACATAATTTCATTCATGAGGTAAAAACACGAATACATAAGATAGGAAATAAGGCCAAAAAGATATACATATCTCAAATATTTAGACCTTTTAAAAAAAGGTATGAGGCTAACAAAGATGAGTTTCAAATATCACAACATAATGCAAAAATATCTTAAAGTATATAAGAGCATCAAATAAATCATCAAAATCAATCTATACTAAAGCAAAATATTTTCGATAATCATAGAAGGAATGATTCTAATAATTCTTCTTTACCACATATTATCACCCCTCTATCATATGTCCTAAACATCCATTTTTCAAGCAACATTTTTCTTTAATGCATCGGATACTAGGCACACTTGCAAAATAATTATTTTTAGAATTTTGGTATCTAAGCTTTCTTGGATCCATTAGGATTAGTAGAAATGATTCTTTTTAGAATCTAAATTTACTTAACTAGAACATAATCAATTTTATTGCTATTATGTTCAAAAGCATTATGGCCAACTTTATGATAATTGAAATAAGTAATTACATAATTTTCAAAAGAAGATTTTATAAACATATTTTTAAAAATTTTTATTTTTTTGAAGAATTAAATCTAATTCTAGGTTTATTGAAAATAACCTTTTGATCATTCAAAATCATTTGAAGCTTTTAAGAACTTAAAATAAATTTATCTACAAAGGACTTCAATATTTCAATTTCTTTCTTTAGTTTTTCATTTTTAGCGATAAGATCTTTTTTCTTTAAGAAAAGCATTCTTTTTTTATAAAAATTTTTATTTTCATCAATAAAAAGTTTTAATTTTTTAAATTCCTCTTTTAACTTAACATTTCTTCTACAAAAATTTCTTTTCATTTAAAAAATTATCCTTTTCTTTCTAAAGTTTATTTTCTTCTTCAATTAAAAACTAATTTAACTTTTTAAGCTCGTAACTTTTTAAATTCTTTAATTAAATTATAAAATGCATCTTGTAATTCTTCAAATATAAAATTAGGAGAGTTTTCTAAATATATCTCAGTTTCTTTTGTCATCAAGTATAATTTGTCTATCTTTCATTTTTTTTTCTCATTTTTTTTTCCTTGTTTTATTTTTCCTTGATCAGTGCTTTCTTTCTCCTTTGATTCTTCTTCTTCTTCTTCTTTTCATCCTTATAAGCCATAAGGCAAAAGTTGGAGAGTGCTTCCTTACCTTCTTTAATTAAAACTTGATCTTCTTTTTGATTTACTCCCTCATAGGTTGCTTTCAATTGATCCTACACTTTTTTAGCTAAAATACATGAAGAAATTATATCAAATTCATTTGTATTCAATGAACAATAAAGCATATTCATGGCCTTAGCATTCAATTAGGGCATTTCTTTATCACACTCATTCTACACTCTTTTAGGATTGGGTGAAGCAATACCATTAATTAATGTAGTAAGTGTGTGCAGGCCATTGACCATAATTCTCCATAAATTATAATCATATACTTGTATAAAAATTTTTATCCTAGCTTTTTAATAGGTATAATTGAAGCCATTAGAAAATGGGGGTCAATTTATAGAATGACTTTCAATAAGAAAAGGTTCAATTTAGGTTGCTATAATCTTTGACTCTTGATGGTTAGCTAATAAACTTACTTTGATACCACTTGTTGTCTAGAAAGATAGCAATCCAAGAGGGGAGGTGAATTGAGTTAATAAAAAACTTCAAGTAACTTAAATCTAACAACTAAATTAAGTGATTGTGAAATATATATAATGTATAGCAGTAAAATTAAATTAACGAATGCAAAGCAAGAATGTAAAGCAAGAAAGGTAAAGTACAATATAAATACCAAAAATTTATAATGGTTTGGTACAAACGCCGTACCTACATCCACTTTTCAAGCTTTACTTAAAAATTTTACTATAATCCTGAATTATAGTGTGACTGTTTTAACTAGACTCACAATCAAATCTAGTTATTTTTTTTAGGCTCACCAACTATAATCTTTACACTGATTATTTTCTGAATTCATAATCAAACTTGTTGGTCTTTCCAAACTTACCAATCAAAATTCTTACACCATCCAATTTGGCTTGTCATACATGTTGCCCAGAAGGTTAACAATCTAGGAAGGGAGAGGGGGTGAATTGGATTTTTCAAAAATTTTTAGCAAATCTAACAATGATATGCTTTTAACTAAATTAGCTCAAGTGTAAGTATAGTATATGCAATATACAGTACCAGAATTTAAAAAATAAATGATGCAATATAAGAGTTAAAAGTAAGTAAAACAAAGCACCCACAAAAATAAAAAATTTATAGTAGCTTGTTGTAGTCCTATACCTACGTCTACTCCTCAAGCTTCACTTAAAAATTTTACTATAATCAACTTGATTATAGTACGATTATTTTAGCCTAGCTCATAATTAAAGCAATTGATCTTTTTGGGATTACCAATCAAAATTTTTACATCGATATTTTTTGGATTTACAATCAATCTAGTGAATTTTTTTGGGCTCACCAACCAAAATTCTACAACATCTTATTTTGGGCTTGCATAGGCCTAACCTAAGTTTCTTTCATCCAAAAAAAATTTGTAAAGAAAACAAGGTATAAGAGAAGAATTTTTAGAAAAGATGCTAAAAGATAGCTCTTTTGAAGCTTGAACTTCTTTTCTTTGATACTTAAAAAGATGTAGCTGATGAAGGTTAATATCTCTCTTAAATGCACATTGAAATTTTTGCACAAATTTTTTTTTTATCTTTCTTAAAGATATTCAATAATTTTTTTAATAAATGATGAATCTCACTTTTCAGTCCTCTTCTCTTACTTTCTAAAATGATTCTCTAGTTTTTAATAGACTTGAAAGTGGCTAGAGAATGAGTTTTGACTATTAGAAGGGTTGAACTTGCTATTAGAGACAAAAACTAGCTATCGTAGAAGTATAGAAAAAACTAGCCATTAGTATTGTCTCCATGTCAGGAGTCGATTTGAGCTACCTACAAGTTAACTCATAGAATCCATAAGTCGGCTTTTGTAAGGATCCTAAAAATGCACTCTTTTATCTTGACTAAGAGAGTTGACTCAAACTCTATAGAAGTCGACTCATAGTCTGTGTCAGAGTTGACTCTTTTTCATTAGGAGTCGATTCCTCTTGGCCAAACTTGTGAAAACTTATTTTTTAAAGAGATTTAGCTTGGCATCTTAAAAGAATTTCTTTCATAGATAGTTTCTTTATTGTGAGCATCTAAGAAATCCTACATTCATCCTCAAAATACATGATTATACCATTTTTACTCAATATTTTGCTATCATTAAAATCAATCTCATAGTGAGCAGGTCAACCATCTCTCCCTTTTTTATGATGATAAAATTTTGAGTATATGCATAATAAAATATAATGTATTTTAATTAATTTACTAATAGATATGAATTATGAAGTGAATAATTAAGCACCGGTAAGAATAAACTTCATGAATGCTTTAATTATGATTCATCATAGAATTTTTATCATAAATTTTGATATCAAAATTCAATACAGATATTCCAAATTATATTTATGAGCGCAAATATATCCATTTCATATGATCATCTCAAGCAAGTAAATGAGTATCTCAAGCATAACTTCTCCATATACTCAATTTTATCTCAAAATATATACTTATTCTATATGATTATCTTAAGCAAACGAATAAGTATCTCAAGCATAACTTCTCTATATATGTTCCGTTGATCCAAGAAATGATTTTAACGATTATAAAATATTAGAGTATAAAAAATGACCTAATGTCTTTGAAGTTTGCTTTGAGAATGTTTTTCTAGGGAGACAATACTTTTAGTAAGCCGTGGAATCACTTGGGAAGCATTTGAGCCAAGAAAAATTAAGTTTGAGGATGAATCAAATGAGAAAAGACATTGAAGAAGTCGAGTCGACTCATGGCTTGAACGAGTCGATTCTGACATAGGCATGCAATATTTGGCACGCTTACAAGTCAACTCTTGTGTGGCATGAGTTGACTTTCTCAATAAAATAAAAGATTGATTTTTTGGCATATCTACTTGAGTCAACTCATGGTGAAGATAAGTCGACTCAAGGACAAGGATGAGCCAACTCTCTTAAAAAAATAGAAAATCGAGTTTTGAAGATCTGAAGCTGAGTCGACTCATGCTCTTCACGAGTTGACTCTCCCACAAGTCGACTCTTTAATCTATGAGTCGACTCCTAAGCTTCGATAGTTCAAATGGCTAGTTCTGCAGGAGATCCTATTTCATCCTAAATTCTTTTCAATGGCTATTGTTAGGGTTAAACCCCGCTCCTATCGAAGTCCAGTTTGATGCTTAGCCTAATGCGACTGATAATCATGAAAGAGCTTCGATCGAAAATTCTTCTCCAACGGTCGGACCCCAGCTGAACTCTTCCAGTGGTCAAACCTTAGTCGAACTCCTTCAACGGGTCGAACTCTTCAACGGCCGAACCTCAACTAAACTCCTCCATCGGTCGAACCCCTCTCGAACTCCTCCAATGGCTGAATTCCAATCAAACTCTCCCAACAGCTAAATTTCTGTCGAACTCCATCAGGAGCCGAACTCCTCCCAGACTTCTTCTTTGGTCAGATTTCTATAGGAGCCAAACTCCTTCCACACTCCTCCTTCAGTCGGATTTCTATAGGAGCCAAACTTCTTTCAGACTTCTGTTCAGTCAGATTTTTATATGAGCCAAACTCCTTCCGAATTTCTCCTTCAATCGAATTTTTTTAGGAGCCAAACTCCTTTCGAATTTCTCCTTCAGTCAAATTTTTATAGGAGCCAAACTTCTTCCAGACTTCTCTTCAGTCGGATTTCTATAGGAGTCAGACTCCTTCCAGACTTCTCCTTCGTCGAATTTCTACAGGAGTCCAACTCATTCCGAACTTCTCTTCAGTCAGATTTCTATAGGAGCCAGACTTCTCTTTTGATCGAATTTCTATAGGTGTCGAACTCATTTTTTGAATTTCTTTAGTCAGATTTCTATAGGAGCCAAACTTCTTTCAGACTTTTTCTCAATCAAAATTTCTATAGGAGTCGAACTCCTTCCGAACTTCTCTTCAGTCGGATTTCTATAGGAGCCGAACTCCTTCAGTCAGATTTCTACAGAAGCTGAACTTCTTCTAGATTTCTCCTTCAGTCGGATTCTTCTAGGAGCCAGACTCCTTTCAGACTTTTTCTTCAATCGAATTTCTACAGAAAAGCCAAACTTCTTTCGGACTCCTCCTTCAGTCGAATTTCTATAGGAAGCCGAACCCTTTTGGACTTCTTCTTCAGTCAAATTTCTATAAAAGCCGAACTTCTTTCGAACTTTTCTTCAGTCAAATTTCTATAGGAGCCGAAACTCCTTTCGGACTTCTCTTCAGTCAGATTTCTACAAGAGCCAAACTCCTTCTGGACTCCTTCTTCTTCGATCGAAATTCTATAGAAGATGAACTTCTTTCGAATTTTTTCTTCAGTCGAATTCTTTTAGGAGCCAGACTCTTTTCAGACTTTTTCTTCGATCAAATTTCTATAGGAGCCGAACTCCTTCCGGACTCCTCCTTCAGTCAGATTTTTATAGGAACCGAACTCCTTTCGGACTTTTCTTCAGTCAAATTTCTATAGGAGCCGGACTCCTCTCAGACTTCTCCTTCGATCGAATTTCTATAGGAGCCAAACTTCTTCCGAACTTCTTCTTCAGTCGAATTTTTATAGAAGTTGAACTCCTTTCGAATTTCTCTTCAGTCAAATTTCTATAGGAGCCAAACTTCTTTTGGACTCTTCCTTCAATTAAATTTCTACAGGAGCCAAACTTCTTTCAAACTTCTCTTTAGTTGGATTTCTATGAGAGCCCAATTTTTTTTGGATTTCTCCTTCAATCAAACTCCTTCAGAAGCCGAACTCCTTCCGAACTCCTTCAGTCGAATTTCTATGAAAGCTAAACTTCTTCCAAATTTTTCTTTCAGTCAGATTTCTTCAAGAGTCAAACTCCTTCCATATTTCTTCTTCAGTCAAGTTCCTCCAGAAGCCAAACTCCTTCTGAACCTCTTCTTCAATCGAATTTCTTCAGGAGTCGAACTCCTCCCAGACCTCATCTTCAATCGAATTTTTTCTTCAGTCGTATCCTCTTTAGAAGTTCGAACTCTTTTGAAATGAATATATATCAAAGTTCTTCACCAACCAATGTCTGCTTTCTCCGAACTATGGCTATTAAATCTCGATGAATGATCGCTATCAGTCTAACGACACCCCTCTCTCCATAGCAAACTCCATGCGGCTTCGAGTGGCCCACTATCGGACGGTTATGGCTGTCACTATCAGTCTGACGATATCTTCCTCTTCGTATCAAATTTCATGCGGTCCTGAGTGGCCCACTATCGGATGGTATGGCCGTCACTATCAATCAAGCTTCATTTATAAAAAGGAACCCTCCGAATATATTTTTCTCTAAGCTCTCTTCTCCTTTCCAAAATTCTACAGAATTTTTGCCTAAGCACTCCATTTTCGTTGGTCAGAAGAGCTGACTTGATCATCGAAGAATTCTATCGGAGCCACTACCATCGATTTCGGATGAAATTTTATTTTGCATATCACCGACAGCGACCTCATCTTTCTTGGCTCTAGCTCGATCCAGCATCAACCAGATTCTGCACCAACAGCTATATTTCTTCTCCAATAGTCAAAAATAGCTGGAATTGAGTTCAAAATATAGAAAACCTAATAGGAATGAAAAAATAAGGGAAACCAAGTGAACAAAAGAAAGAACACATTCAAAGCAAAAGAAGCCTATTTTTTAGCATTTAGTGCATTCAAGAGAATTCAACCATCTTCCAACCAATTCCTCTTAATTTTTGTGAGGGCATTCAAGCAGAGAAGAGAGATCATTAAGTGTAAGTATTCAAGTCTCCTCCGAGCAAGCTTCATCAACAACTTTTAGCTCATTTAAGGTGCTTTCTTCTATTGTACAATTTCTTCATCTAATTTATGTAACAAGTTTTAGAGGATCTGAAAAGTGGTGGAAGGTTTAATCCAAACCAGCAAATTGGATTGGGAGCTTGGGTTAAGACTTATAAAGATTTTGATTGATTGACCTGAGTGAAAATCAATTGGATTGTTTATAAGCCCAATATAACAAATGGCTATATTCTTGATAATATAGTGAAATTTCTAAGAAGAAGCTTGGAGAGTGGAGGTATGTGCTTGGAATACACTAAACTACTATAAAAATTGATTATGTTTGTGTGTGTGGCTATTTCTCTTTACTTGTATTTTGTTTAGCTACTATTCACTATACTTCACTCAATTAGTTTTGTGAAGTAGCACATAGTTGCTTTAAATTTTTGAAAACCTAATTTATCATGCCTTTTGGATTGTCTAGCTAGGCAACAAGTGATATCAAAGCTTAGTTCTTAATTAAAATTTGATCTAATGATTAAAAAAAAAAAAAGATTATGGCAACTCTATTGGGTGCTTCACTTATGGAAGGGCAATCCACTAATAGGCTACCTCTTCTCAATGGGTCTAATTATATTTATTGAAAAACTCATATGCATATCTTCATTCAAGCACTTAATTATGACTTATGGAGTATAATAATCAATGGCCCTCACACACCTCACTATCATTATTGATGGCATTAACTCTCCTAAGCTAGAGAAAGATTGGGATGAGATGGACAAAAAGTTAGTCCAATTGAATTCCAAAATAATGAATATCTTGTATTATGATGTGCACCATCATGAAGAAAGAGCTTATCAGATGTTATACATGGATCCAATTATGCGAGCAAGAGCCAAATTGGTAATTTTGCTCACCTGCGTAGAAGAGTGATGATGGCGCGAATTAGACTTGGCAGGAATAGAGGGAGCTATTGCATGGTGTGAAGGCCAAGTTTAGAAGAATATTAATTCATATTCAGCAACCACTATCATTTTCTTAGTAGTGAGATTCTATTATAAAGTTATTTTCTTTCTTTACTAAATTTATCTTGTTTTTTTAATACTATGTTAAGCCCTAATTTCATCCCCTCTTATATCTATATAAAGGGAGGTGGACCTATGTATTAGATTGAGATGGGAATGCAAATAAGTACTGCTGAATTTCTTATCTAACCCTTGTGTGTTAGTGGTGAATTATAAATCTTAGAACTTATCACTTACATTCTCCTTTCTTTTTTGAGTGTGGCATTCTATCCCTTTGTGATATGATTATGGCGACTTTCTTATCAATCAAATTTTAAAGGTTCTTTTTTCTATCCACTTGCAAATCATCCTTTATTCTTATTACACAAAATATTTAACCAGACTTGGGCACATCAGATTGGTATCAAAGCCTGATTTTCAGTGGCACTTGCATAAAGAGAGCAAATTTAAGGGAGTGTTCATCATTCAAATCATGTCTGGAGGAGACGAGACCCTTGTTATTTCTAGAGGCATGAGTTTAGAACAAGCTTAGATCATGGGACTCCAACGACGTTAAGAAAAGATGATGGAGTAACTCAATTGCCTAACTCAGGTGTTTGAGCGGTTGGTAACACCTCTACCACCACCACCATGGTGGGGCCATCCAGCACCATGGCGGGGCTGATCGTAATGATGAAAAGGATTATGATGAGCCTGGAGTTGACAATGGCATGGAGGAACACCCACGGCAAAGGCAGCAGCAAAGGAGTTCAGGAGATAATATTAAGATGAAGATTCCATCTTTTAAAAGTACTAGTTTACTCAAAGAGTGTCTGGAGTGGCTACAACGTGTGGAGGTCTTTAAATGTCAAAACTATTTTGAGGTAAAAAAAGTACACTTGCTACTTTTGAATTCACTTATTGTGCTAATCTTTGGTGGGAGAATGTGAAAGCCCAATGTAGATGGGATGGAGAAGAGAAGATTCAGAGTTGGAGGCTTATAAAGTGGATCATGGAGAAGTAATTTATCCTAGAATAATATAAGCAAGAGCTGTACATCAAGTTGTAAAGTTTGAGACAAGGGGGCATGTGCATTGAGGATTATGTCAAGAAATTTGAGATGCCGATGATGAGGTGTGATTTGCGAGAGCCTCAAGAACAGACTATTGTAAGGTTCTTAAGAGGTTTAAATAAGAAGATTGCTGATTCAACCTTATGTGTTCCTTGATGATGTGATCAAGCTTGCTATGAAGGTGGAGAGACAGCACAAATATGGTACAATCAAGCTGAGTAAGACCACCAATTCGTATTCTTTGTCATCCTAGACTGTTCTTGAGATGCACTACTACAAAAATTATCTATGGCAGCGATTTTCGAAACCACTGCCATAGCTCCTACAATCATGATTTTTATTAACCGCTACTATAGATCGATCTATGACAGCGATTTTCTGTAATCACTGCTATAGGTCCGACCTACGTCAGCGATTTTTTGTAACCACTACTATATATCGAACCTATAGCAGTGGTTACAAAAATCATTGCCATAGGTCCGACCTATAGCAGCGGTTCATTGTAACCACTGCCATAAGTCGAACCTATAGCAGCGGTTAGTAGGAACTGCTACTATAATCTGATTTATGGCAGTGGTTAATTGTAACTGCTGACATATATTTTTTTTAAATATTATATAATTTTAAAATTTAATTTTCATCTTCATCATTCATTATCTAAATAATTATCATTAAAGTGTCATCGCAAAAGATTGCCTCGATCCGATGGCCCTAGCTTCATCGATCAGAAAAATTCGATTTCGACGATCACGAACGACGAAGCGATGATCTAATAGATGGAGACCTTCGATGGATTCGAAAATCTGCAATGATGATCTCGATGATATTTATAGCATACTATCAAAGTTTTACTTTAATCGGATATCGTTATCTTGATCAATTTAGTATAGATTATTTTCGATCGTTAAATGATAAATGAGTAATCAAAGGACCAAACAGTGTCTGATTATGAGATAATTTTTTTTATAAATGATCTTGGCTACTACTTTAATTATTTTTTATGGTGATGATTATAAAATTCAAGTCATGAGATGAAGAACGATCTAAAACTATACGTCTTCTGATAACTAATCTGAAACTTCACTGGTTATTATGCTCATATTTTTATAATATCTGCTTAATATGAATAGTTTATACGAAAATGATTTAAATTTTATTATCATCATCATATAAAATATTTAAATTATAACAAAGATCATTTAACTAAAAAATTATCTCATAATTGGATGTCATTTAACCCTTTGATCGCTTGTTTCTAATTTAACGGTCGAAATTATTCCATACTAAATTAATAATGATAATGATATCCGATTGAAGTAAAACTTTGATAGTATACTACAAACATCATCGAGATCATTATTGCAGATTTTTGAAACCATTGGAGGTCTCCATCTATCAGATCATCGCATCATCATTCGTAATCATCGAAATCAAATTTTTCTAATCGATGAAGCTAGGGCCATCGGATCGAGGCGATCTTTTACGACGATACTCTAATTATAATTATTTAGATAATGAACAGTGAAGATGGGCATTAAATTTTAAAATTATATAATATTTAAAAAAAATAAGAAAAAAATTATTTTTCACATATGACAGTGGTTATCAAAAACTGCTACTATAGATTTACGGCAGCGGTTATAGAACCACTACAGTATATCTATGGCAACAGTTTTAGATAACCACTACCGTAGATCTATGGCAGTGGTTTGATAACCACTGTCATATGTTAGATTAAAAATTTTTAAATTTTTTCTTTCCTTCCATGCACGCTCGATCTCTCTCGCTCTCTCTCTCCCCCTCCTCTTCGTCGTCGGTGAGGCTCCTCCCCCCCGACCGACGTTGCTCCTCCTCCCCCATCGGCTAGCATCACCCCTCCCCCCCTCAATCGCATCGACCCTCCGTCCCCTCAGCCGACGTCACCCCTCCTTCCCCCTCCCCTCTCTGACTCCCCATCTCCGGTCGTCCCTCCCTGCCACCCGCCACCCCCACCCGACCCTCCACCCCTCCATCCGACTCTTCCTCGACCCCCAGCGAAATCTCCCTCCAGCGAACCCCATCCGATCCTCCTCGACCCCCACAAAACTCCTCCTCCAATGAACCCCCCTCCACCCTCACTCGGCCCCCACGAAATCCCACCCCCCATCCGACCCTCCCTTGGTCCCCAGCAAAACCCCTCTTCCGACGAAACCCCAATCTGACCCTCCCTCGGCCCCCTTTGAAACCCCCGTCTGACGAACCCTCATCCACCTCGACCCTCTACCGGCCCTCCGTGAAACCCCTTCCCCATACCCTATCCTCCTCCAGCCCCGGTGCGAAACCAAACCCTCCTTCGGCCCCCGCAAAATTCCACCCACCACCACCATTCTGACCCTCCCTTGGCCAAGTGCGAAGCCTTCGTCGACCTCCTCATCACTGTGCCTCCCTCCTCCTGACCCCCCAGCCCCAACCGTCCCTACTCTCTCTCTCTCTTTTCTCTTTTTCTCTCTTCTCTATCTCACTATCTTATTTTTATTTCACAGATTACCTCTAGTGCCGTCATCCTCCTCTAGCGTCATCGTCGGCGACCCTCGAAGCTTTCAGTGCAACCCGCTCTCTATAGCCATAGGTATAATTTTTTTTTAAATTTTATAGTATTATTTATTAATCATGTATATTTATAATAATTTATAGAATATTTTATAATAAATATTATAAATATTATAATTATCTGCATGCCATAGATTTTGGACTATGTCGTAGCGGTAGTCTTGGGCCGTGCTATATCGATGGTTGTGAACTAAATCTATCGATGGATTGGGTTCGGATGAAAATCTGGATATTCAGATCCAGATCCAATTTTAATTACTGATACCGGATCTGAACTCGAATACCCAACGGATCTGTACTTGAGAGAGGAAGGAATCCGGCCTCGCCGCCATCATTAGGAGGGAGGGGGTCTGGCCTCATCGACGAGGGAGATCGAGAGAGGGAGAGTGAAAGATCGAGAGAGCGAGAGAGGGAGGGAGAGGGTCCGACCTCGTCAGCATCACTGGGAGGGATGGGGTCCGGCCTTGCCAGCGAGGGAGATCGAGAGAGTGAGAGAGGGAGGGATGGGGTCCGGCCTCGCCGACGAGGAAGATCGAGAGAGGGAGATAGGAAGATCGAGAGATGAAAAAGTTGGGAGGGAGGGGTTCGGCCTCATCGCCATCATCGGTAAGAGAGATCAAGAGAGGGAGAGAGGGAGTGATTGAGGGGATGGCACACAGCCGAGCTAGCTCGACTTCTGAGCGAATAAAATTTGATATGTCATGATGTTATATTGATTAATGTTCATTAACGTTGCAGATCACGATGGCACCGAAATGCCATCTAGCTTTCACCCCTGCCTCTCGATGGGTTACGCGTAGTTTAGCATCCGAGGAGCAGTCGGAGCATACTTCATCCATCTCGGCATCGGCTGCTCAGGAACCTCCACCGCCGGCATCTACTCCATCGACGGCATCTACTCCACCGATAGCTGAATCTCTACTATCGCCCATATCTGAGGCACATGCTACTACGTAGGTATCTAAGTGTATGTTTTTATTATATTAGCATAACTTTATTTTTTATATAGTATTTGTATACTTATATATTTACATAACGTATTTGCATTGTAGATACATCATTCAGTCGAATATTTCGCGGTTCCATATGTATGGCACACGTATGGAACCGCCAGCATCAGGTGATGGTCTATTACGATGCAGAGGAAAAGTCGGTAAGAAAGACCGCACAAGAGATGCAATCCTTTTTTGGAGTGCTTGTGAGGTGGTTAGACATCATTTCCATAGAGCTCAGAGACTAGAGTTTGATGGATGCTGCCGTCAGAGATCGGATATGGAAAGAGATATGGATAAGTATACACATCTTAGTTATATTTATGCATTTTATATATTTACACTATATATGTTTGACTAGAATAATTTTATAACTAATTTTTGATAAATTTGTGCAGAGGAGGTACGACTTTTTCGATCATGAGAGGACTCGAGATGTCCGACTGAAGAAGATCGAAAAATTATACCGGAGTTACAAGATCAAGCTCTACGGAGGATGGCTCGAGCACCGATGAGACACTCCAGAGGAGCTTATTCTCTGGCTACAAGACTGTCCTCCGAGTCAATGAGAGAGGATGGTTAGACACTGGAGGGGCCAGGAGTTCGAGATAAAATTTCTAACTTTTAAATTTTTTAATATGTTTAAAGTTTTATTTAAATATTTATTATTTATTTGAATGCTTGTTAGGCTATCTTTCATCAGAATTGAGAGAACTGTACAATCCAGGAGTATACTCTCACCCTAGGTCGCGAGTCTATAGCCAGTCGTGTGCATAGATAAGTAATTAATTCTAAATCTTACTAAATAAATTAAATTTATATTTTTTATCATCTTTTAAATAAATTTATTCTTTGTTATAGCTGATGAGAGATGGAGTGATCCCCAACCGTAGCGAGATCTTTCAATCCAGCCATACGGACAAGATGAGCAGGCCGATGAACATCGCGATCGGACGTATTTTTGTAGGTATTAAATATATTAGTATATATGATTAGTATTATAGTATTTCTTATAAAATTTTATTTTAATTTATAATTATAGGATTAGTTAGATACGTTCGTAAGCAAGGGCCCAGATACCTCTGGGCTCCATGACTATCTGTCTCAGGTCTTGAGGCCTGAGCACTCTGGGAGGATCCAATGCAGGCCCGAACACACGCAGATAGCTACTGGTCCAAGGCGAGCGTCTCCTCATAGACTTTCGGTGTCGTCAATCGGGAGAAGCTTGAGGAGGCATTGGCACGGGCAGATCATGCTGCGACGTGGGCAGATCAGGCTGAGGAGCATGCATCTCATCTGGAGGGCAACGTGAGAGATATGATATCGATACTCAGCACATATTTTGGAGTCACGAGCTTTGAAGATATGTTGGCCCACATTCCAGCTCTAGCTTCAGCTCTGGCTCCAGCTCCAGCTTTGGCTCCGACTTTCAGTGACGACGATGACGATGACGATGATATAGATTTAGGAGACTTTTGATGTATTTTATTTTTTTAAAAAAATATTATAATAAATTTTATTTGATAATAAATTTTTAGCATTTTAGAATAATTTTTATGTTTATTATATTTTTTTGTATTATATATCTGTATTTATCAAGTAAAATATATAAAAAAATAAAAATTTTATTTTTTTTAGTTATTCAAGATCTACGACAGCGCTTTTATAATCGCTATCATATCCGTGTCAACCGCTACCATAGGTTTCTGATGCAAATGGTGTCAATTGCTACATTAGACCTATGGCAGCGGTTAAGAAATCGCTGCTATAGATTACCTATGGCAGCGATTATGTAATTGCTGCTATAAATAACCTATGGCAGCAGTTATATAATCACTGCCATAGATCGATCTATTGTAGCAGTTTATAAACTACTGCAATAGGCTATCTAAGACAGCAGTTCTAAAAACCGCTGCAATAACTGCTACCATAAAGCTACAGCGATGGCTGCAGTAGCAGCAGTTAGAAAATCGCTGTCATAGCCTATGGCAGCAGTTTTTTGGGCTATGGCAGTGGTTCGTAAACCGCTGTCGTAGCCCTTTTTTGTAGTAGTGATGGCTCCTAAACAAGTAAAAAAAGATGATTCCAGTAAGCAAACAATAGATGTGGTCAAAGAAAAGGAGAAGGTGAAAAATTCGCAACCTTCCAAGTGAAGCCGATACATCAAGTATTTCAAGTATCTTGGTCATGATCACATAGCCTCTGAATATCCTAACAAGTGGGTGATAATCATTCGAAAGTCATAGGAGGAGATCAAAAGTGAAGATGAGGTTATTTTGAAGGAACTGGAGGAAGATTATATGGAGTATGCAGATGAGAGAGAGCTGTTGGTTATTCGCCGCAACTTAAATCTACAAGCCAAAGTGAATGATGAACAACGCAAAAATATCTTCCATACCAGGTGCATCATCCATGATAAGATATATGATGTTATCATTGCTGGAGGTAGCTGCACAAATATTGCTTCCACTACTTTGGTGGAAAAACTCAACCTGGTCACCGTTAAGCATCCCTATCCCTATAGATTGTAATGGCTTACTAACAATGGTGATATGAGGGTTACCACAAAGGTTCTAGTACCTTTTTCTATTGGCAGGTCCTATAAGGATGATGTTATTTGTAATGTGATTTCTATGAACGCCAGTCATCTTCTGTTGAGGAGGCCTTGGCAATATGATCGGAAGGCTATTCATGATGGCTTCAAAAATACTTATTCATTTGCCAAGGATGGAAAGAACATAATGTTGGCACCACTTAGCCCATAATAGGTTCAAAAGGATCAGTTTGTGAACGAGAAGGGCAAGGAGAACCTGTTTGCTAATAAGGAGAAAGTGGAGCAAGCTTTAACTAACCATGAATCTATTTTTGTTCTTGTAGCAAAGGAGGTTCCAGGTGGAGAAGTCTCCTTTCCACCATAAATGAAGAAGATCTTGGAGGAATTTGCGGATGTGTTCCTTGAAGAGCTACCAAAAGGATTGCCACCATTCAGAGAAATTGAGCATCAGATTGATCTCATTCTAGGGTCTGCCTTACTAAATAGACCAGTCTATAAATGCAATCCCAAGGAGGCCAAGGAGTTGCAATGATAAGTTACTAATTTGTTAGAGAAGGGTTATGTGAGAAAGTTTCTGAGCCCATGTTCAGCACCAGCCCTATTGGTACCAAAGAAGGATGAATCATGCGGATGTGCATGGATAGTAGGATGATAAACAAGATTACGATGAAATATTGCTATCCAATCCCATAGCTGGATGATATGCTTAATGAGTTGCATGGAGCTAAGGTCATCTCAAAAATAGACCTTGGGAGTGAATACCATCAGATTTGCATGAAGGAAGGTGATGAATGGAAGACCATATTTAAGATTAAGTTTGGGCTGTACAAGTGGTCGGTCATACCATTTGACTTATCCAACATGCCTAGTATATTCATGAGATTGATGAATTATGTGCTGCATAAGTTCATTGGTGATTTTATAATTGTATATTGTGATGATATTCCGATTTTTAGCAGGAGTCGGGAGGAGCATATAGAGCACCTCAGGAAGGTTTTCAAGGTTTTGCAACAAGAAAAGCTATATGGCAATCTTAAAAAGTGCCATTTTTGTCATGTAGTCTTTCTTGGCTATATTGTATCGCAACATGGAGTAGAAGTTGATAAAGAAAAGATGAAAATAATTAAAAAGTGGCATGTTCCTACCAATGTATCTAAAGTGAGGAGTTTTTATGGCCTAGCATCTTTTTATCAGAGATTTGTGAGGAACTTTAGCATTATTCTTGGTCCTATCACTGAATACATCAAGAAGGGAGGAGAATTCAAGCGGACTGAAGCAACCCAAAAGAGCTTCGAGTTGATTAAGAAGAAGTTGAGTTCAGCACCCATTCTAGCTTTGCCCGACTTTTCTAAGACTTTTGAGGTAGAGTGTGATGCCTCTGATGTGGGCATTGGGACTGTTCTGATGCAAGAAGAATGTCCCATAGCATATTTCAATGAAAAGTTGAATGGCGCGAGCTTGAACTACTCTATCTATAATAAGGAGTCCTATACTTTAATTCGGGCTTTGGAGATTTGACAACACTATTTATTACCAAAGGAGTTCGTCGTTCACACTGATCATGAATCCTTAAAGCACTTAAAGAGACAAAGCAAGGTGAATCGTAGGCATGCCAAGTGGATAAAGTTCTTGGTGACCTTTCCCTACATGATCAAGTACAAAAAGGAGAATGCCAACATTATGGCTGATGCACTTTTCAGGAGGTATACTTTGATTTCAATGCTTAAGCTAAACTAATGGGATTTGAGCTGATTGTAGATCAATATAAGGATGATCCAAATTTTGCAAGCATCTATGATGAGTGCAAGAAAGGAGCTGTACACAGCTACTATAGGCATGACAGGTATTTGTTTAAGTCAGATTGGTTGTGCATTCCTAATAATTCTATTTAAGAGTTTTTGGTGAGAGATAAACATAAAATCAATTAATAAGAATCTATGCACTGCAAATATCAATAATTCAGCTTATTAATTAGGGTGCGGGGCTGGCGGGATCGGGGTAGTAAAAATACCAAAGTCACTTAACAAATGATACTTTGCTTATAAATGTGTGTGCAGAAATATTGCAAGGAGTTTCTGGTGTATTGACTCTTTCTCGTAGTCTCAATAGTTTCAATTTTTATTATGGTGTTGAATAATCTATTTTTGGTAGGTCAGGCTATCATGGATGGCTATTGGTATAATAAAATTGACATGAAATGCACTGTGCCATCCCATTGAACTATGTAGCCACTACTTTCCAATGCTCATACTTTCACTTTTTGATTTAAAATTTTGAAAGATGAAAATACCTCTTTATTTTGAAAAAATTACAACATCTCGGGATTTCATAATTTTGTTTAGAGCAGAGAGACAGTTTTGTCATTCAAAATTTTAAACCAGATAGCAAAAATGTGAGCATTTAATGGGCGTTAAAAAATAGTGGCTATGTGGTCCAATAGGAGGAGATAGTGCACTGTTATTGCACTGCATGCGGTGCATAAAGAATTACTCTTAAAATGAATATGCACCAGTACCATAACTATGAGCAGGGATCCTTTACCATAGTGCATCATGCTAGCTGTCCATCATCTGATAGATGGCTAGCAAACAATATGTATCGTATATGTGCATGATGCACCGCATGTTGTGGTGTATGCATATGCACTATAGAAAAGTTGGTTTTATGGCTGTACCTACCAGTTATGAAAGACCTAGTTAGTAAGCTCATTCCGTTCATGGTTTCATAAAAAAAGACGCCATACTCCATTTGAAAATGCAGTGGAACAACATATAAATACCAACAAAAAAAATCCAAATAAAATTATGATTTTACACTCACGATCCACAGCCAATTAATATCATCCACAAACCCAAAAATTCTCAAAAGAAACCAACAAGACTCAAAAATTCTCAAAAATCCAAAAAAAAAAATCTAAATAAAAGTCGCTATTTGGAATGGCGACTTTTAAAAACACCATTCTGAAAGGCAAAGTCGCCATTCCAAATGGCGACTTTAAAAGTTGTCATTACAAATGACGACTCTAGTTTTTTTTTTTCATGTGGGCTATGGGGGTTTGCTGACTGAGCCGAAAAAATGCCATTTAGAATGAAAACATCATTCTAAATGACGTTTTAGCCTTTTGCATTAGTTTGATAAATAAATTAAAATATATATTAATTAGAAAAAATTTTTAAAAAATAGTATGGTAAAGTACTCTACTACCTTGGCTATGGTTGGTAGTATCGATTTATGCTAGTTGGCAAAGTACACAAAACTACATCTTCCTTTCGAGCTTTCGCTTGGGAGGGGTTGGCCCCTTGATCCTTACCTCAAGGGTGTTATTATAAATCTTCTTTGGAGGGAGATGAGATCAAGAGAATTATCTCTCATCCAGGATAAGCTGTTTGAGGTTTGGTCCAATGAAGAATTTTCTTGAATGAACCACCCTTAGGGTTTGAATAAAGGTCAGGCTATGGTACTATTATTGATATTTCACTACTATGCTAATTAGAGGTAAAAGTGGTATGGATAATATCCATCTTGATTCATTTTCGTATCCAAATCAATTTGAATATGAATAAAAATTTGAGGATATGACTAATATCTGTATCTATATTCATCTAAGAAAAATGGATATAGATATGCATAATGAACTATCTAATCCATATCGGAATATCCAAATCTACATGCTATTAACTTGATTTATCATATATATAGTAATATCTTTGATTCTGTATTTATAAAGTTTAATTTACCAACTTATATCCGTAATTATATTTGAAAGTATCCAAATTATATTCATATTCATTTAAAATAAATATAGATATAAATTTTTATATCCAAATAATATCTATAGCCATATTTATATTCGTCAGATAAAACAAATATGGATATAGATATGTTGGTATCTAATCCATATCCGATGCTAGTTTAGTCCTAATGCTAACTCCTGAGGTAACAATTGGGCAATTCTTTGATGCCCCAAATCAAACAAGGGCACTCCTTCCATCAGAAATAAGCTAACATCTTCAAGGTGATATCTTAAGAATGACAAGTTGATGAGAAAGTCATTAAGATGAAGGTTACCATCCGATTTGAAGACCAATATAGTTTTCTGCACTTATGCAATATCCCTATCACCCAATCCTCTCCACAAGAAGAAATTTGGTATTCTAGGGACCACATCAGTCACAGACTAACAGATCTGATTGAAGCGGGACCCTGTCTGCTAGCTACAGGAAGTTTTTGCAGACCTTACATTATGATATTGCAACCAAATTTAGTAAATAAAATGAACTTGAAGTCACGGGGTACAGCTAATTTATTCATCATGTAATGCAATCCGTTCAGAAATGTTGACAAGATTCTTATAGTGAGACAATAAGTCGAGCGATTTCCAAATTCTCAGATCCGATACATCTGAATGCCAGTAAATTCCTTTCTTAAGAGCAATGGAGATTTTATCATCTCATTAACCATCTCACATACTCCACTGAATTAAAAGATTTTTTTATCACCACCTCTGATGCTGCGATTTGCACATCTAATGGTAACTAAAAAAATACCAGAATATATTTGATAGAAGAGAAGATGGAAATGCAACCATGCAGAATACAAGGCTGCAAATGATACACTAAATTTATCATCATCCCAAATGGGCTTCCCATATCCCTTCAGCTGAAGAAAGATTCTGTTCCACTGCTCACAGACTAAGCTTAACTGACTAACAGATATAATAGCTTAGCTTCATCAAATGATCCCAACAGACTCATTATTTTGAATATAATCTCGAACTGCTTAGAAAGAGTCTCTCTTATCTATTCTTCTGCATATTCTTCCACCATCGGGGGTGGCGTGCTCTGACAATGAAGAAAGCAAACAAAGGCAAGTTTTCAATTGGATTGTGAACCTGCTGCTCTTGTTGATCTGTCTTGTGGCCGGCTTTATTTTTTATGCAGCTCTTTAGTTAATTGTGGATGGTTAGCTCCCCAAAGGCACCAAGGATAAATTGTCCTGACCCTTTCAATCTTGAGACTGCTAGATAAAGAATTGTACTACCTTTGAATACATTCATTTTAAGAGGTGCTCCTGTATATATGATTGATTATAATTGCTACATCTACATTAAGCGTCATATAAGAAAAGATTTTAAAACACAAAATGTACAACTATGGAAAAGATCAAAGCTTTCTTTAAACATAGAGCTGTTAAGATTTTCTTTGATTATAAACAACAGCAATGTAGAATGGGACCTTCGCGTATGCACCAAATAAATCAGAATGCACCATGATGTTGTGCCAATCATTCTGTCATGTCCGTATGCCTGGGTACTACAAAAAAAAAAATCTAACTAGTCATACCAGCAGCCATGGATGATGAATCTGTTCTCAATTTCTTCTCAAGAATTGAAGATAATGCTTTGTCTATTTCAGCAAATACATCTTCAATAGGGGCATCGCCATTGACCTGAAATGAATGGTTAAAGAGTACATTGTATGTGAAAAAAACTCCAGCTGTTCAAAATAAGATAACAAATTGGATTTCATGATGATCTGTTGTGTAAGTTCTACAGTTTGACTCAGCACATATTCCCTTACATTTCGCACGAGTTGGAGAACAACAATTTATTTTTCCAAAGGTCAAAATCCCATCCATTGAGATGGTTATAAGACAAGAAACCAAGGTTCACAATCTCGACACCTCACCCCCTACTGGTATCAGAATATCGATATGCCTGATATGGGGTTCAATTCTGCATACAAGCTTTCAATGCAGCAGTTGTCCGGTATGGTATGCCCAGTCGAGGGTGGTATGCACCGTAAAGTGAACCTTGCAAAGTATGGTTAAGAAGCACCAAGCCCTTTTGACTATTTGAATAGTAAGGCAAAAGTTCAACTTTTCTGGACAGCTAGAATAGCTAAACAATTCTCTTGTACCATAACATACAGAAATACAAGATATATAAATAAATAAATAAAATAAGGTCAAGTGTTAGAGTCCCTGTTTACTTAAAAAAATATTAAATGTTAAGTCTCATATTAACTATAGATGTTAGTGCTGCAAATTACTGAAGTCAGCCATAAAGTTCTCTGGCCATGTAAGGTTTTTTGAAAAATAAGCCATGGGAATTGACCTAAAAATTTAGAAGTTGGGACTGATCAAGCAGGATCTAAAATTGTAATTATCAGTCTTAGCTAATATTAACAAAACTAATTAACCAGAGTGGCTTTCATACAAGTTGTAACTGCTGTAAATACTCTGTGCTTCAGTATAACTATAACAAATAACATAATTTTTTTTTATCAAATTAGCTCGGAAACAGGGCCAGGGACCAACTTACCTAGCTAGGAAAGTAATGAAATTGTAATCCCAAAATACAGCAAGCAGCTGCTACTCTCAGATTCCAACCATGTCTTCCGAAGTTGCCTCAACAAATAAGCTGTTTGTACAATTTCTTTACTTCCTTTTTTTCTTAATTGATTGGCTACAGTGTCTCTTGTGTTGCTTAAGGCCTAAACAGTGTTAGAAATGTGTCGGTGTGTATACATACATGCACATTAACAATCAAATAAATGAACATGCACACATATATACATGCATGAATATATACATTTATGTATGTATGTGTACATGAATGTAGGAGACTGTATGTTAAGTTACTCCTTTTCTTATGTATATAAAAGATTTTTAAGTCATTTTGCAAGAATGTTAGCTTGAAGCTCCCAGCTTTTAAAGAAGATATCATGATGTTTTTACAAATTTCAGTAAGGTTATGCTTTGACCTTTAAGATCACTAAACCATACAGATTCAAGGTCCAGATCACCAGGTATTGATCATTATAATTATCCTATCATATTCAAGGATTTTTTTTTTTTTTTTTGGTGGGGGGGGGGGTGTAGGTTCTTGACTTAAACAGACAGGAAATTTTTTGTTTTTGAACCCCTATCTGGAGGAATAAAGCATAGCAGGAAAACAAATTACAATAAGTTGAATTTCATTTGTTGCAAGTACATCCATATAAGGCTTGCCCGGCAGATGCCCCTAGAGTGCTTAATATAGAAGCAGAATGTGTGCATGCAACGAGGCAGGTAGGCATACGTCTGCATGCCACACGTCTCTGTGTTTGTCTCTGTGTGTGTGCGTGCATGTGGATGTGTGACATGAATAAACTAGCCTGGTTTGTATCGAATTTAATTACTTGATCACACCACCAAACACTGGTTAGGTTAGTACAATCTCTCGCCACCTTTGAGCGAGACTGGGGTTCGATTCCACAGGGCATTGTTCCCTCGCTTTGGCCCCAGTTAACTCTGTGTCCTGGTATTGCAAGCACTAGGCTCGGTTTGCCTAGAGGCCAGAGCTTCAGACCAGGTAGGGGGTTGGTTATAGGGTAGCATGTGGGTCAAAACCCCTCCATGTTAAAATAAATAAATAAAAAGAATGAATCACCAATCTCACTTGGGGAGTTGACAGTCCTTGTCATCACTTTAAGGGCATCGATGATCCATGTTATAAGTATATAGCAAGGTTACGGACATTAGCAGCCTAATGCTGTTTAGGGACATGAAGGTATGGCCTATCTCAGCACACAGTGGACTGGTCTTTAACCTTGAAGCCAGCTCTATGGGGTAATGAGTTCAATGCAAAGTAACAGCCACAATTTAACCTTAGGAAAGCTAATGTCCAGGTCTCTACCAAGAATCGCTTCCACTTAAATGGAGAAATATCAGTGGACAAAGACTTATAAGTCCATAATTGACGTCCTCTTTGGAGTAGGAAACCCAAAGGTCTGTAGATGTCAAATTAAGTCCAACTATGTACTTGATAGGAGTGTCCTAGACAATTTTGGATTCAAAAGCAACCTCAATTTTAACTAGGATGAAGTTGTATGTGCCATAGATCATGATATTTAGTTATCTTGAATGTTCTTTGTAATCAGAAGTTATCATTTTACACAATCATCTGTTCAGTGTTTTGTTAGAATTCACAAATTCCTACATCTGAGACAAGAATGTTCAGCTTTGACCATTTCAAGTTCATGATTTTCCTTTCTTCCAGCCTCACTTTCTCCGATTTAAAGTTCCTTCTTAATTAGCAAACATCTCCTCCTATAAATCCCAAGTGGCTCAATAAGTGAATAAATGCCATGCATTATGTAAAGGACAAATTGGTACAGATTTCAAGCTCTATTATGTCATATTCTCTTCCCTGCATATCACCTTCAATAATATAAACAAGTTACAGGGAGAACAGATAATTTTGGATATGTGACAACTAGATATTCCCTTAGAGTACTGGGTGGAGTGGATTTAGACAACAGAGTTGCAACACAGTTCCTTCTCTCCACGCATGAATGGCTCAATGATCATCCAGAGAGGCTACAAACTTCCATAACCACAAGAAGGTAACCAAAATCTCAAGACCATTCTTATTAATCCACTCCGCCACTGTTTCTGAGTCTAATTCAATCCATAGTTTTATATGGTCTCCTTGCTCTTTGGCATGTCTCACTGCTTGATAAGCACCCAAGACTTCAACATATGATATATGTGGATGGAATGTAGACCTGCCATAGCACAACAATAGAGTATCACCATTTTCATCCCTAACCAAACCACCATAACCAGCATTTGGCTGATGCGTAGAGCTCTCAGAATTTAAGCCACCCACTAGCTGGTCAAACCCATAGAAATGAAGGAATAATGACTTTGGAACTTAAACCTTCAAATGCAGCCCTAGAGATTAGTAGGTTTAAGCCTTCACTTCATGGAGCTGATAAACTAGACAAGCAAAAAGGTGCCAAGGGATAACATTTAAAAGATGTGGTAGCATAAAAGATCACAAAGTTAAGAACCTAGTAAGAAGAATAAAGGTACTGATTGGGTAGAGGGGTTTGGCCTTCCTAAGGCAAGCTTTGCAGAGAATCTTTGTAAATTGAAAATCCCAGATTGGGTCTGAAGTGGAGGGTTGGAGGGGATGGGATTTAGTTTTTCTGCTTCTTCTTCCTTCTTCTCTTTCTTGTTTTTTCTTACCACCTCCAGGAGATTTTTGAGGTGTTCATTCATCTTCTCAATGAAAGTGGACTAGATCCTACAGTCTTTCCAAGAGAGACCAAGCAAGCATGCACACACATGCAAGAGAGGGAGGGAGGGAGGGAGAGAGAGAGAGAGAGAACAAATAATGAAGGATCTACAGCAAACAGTAGATGATCCAGTGTCAATACACTGAGGCAACAAGTCAGCCTACTCAAGGCAGAAAATGCTTCTTTTCATGTCAAAACCAAGCACCTGGCTGTACATTCACTTTATAGGAGGAAAAAAGTGCAATAAGGAGGAAGGACAAGGGAGGGTGGATGCGCTAAATGGAAAAACACAGATAACCACACAGTGGACAGTATATTAAAGCAGCTAGCTCCATAAAGTGTTTAGGAAAAGATATAGGAGATGATTACAATACTGGCACAAAAGGAAAAGTCGTTGTGAAGGAGTGTTGAAGTCTAACATTTGCTCTTCACTCGCTCCAGAACAGACTAATCACTAGTGAGGCCCAAATTGAACCAACTCCACTAGCTACTAAAGGCAGGTTAAAATTTCCATTCTAAGCAGGATTGTTGAGAAGGGGTTGACTGAGAGGGTGGAGCACCTTAGAGTGTGCATCTAAAACTACCGGGTTTTTGGCATGCTTGCTTGGGTTTTGTGTCTGAAGTTGTATATAGGTTTTTATTATGAGATCACATATATAAGGTGTAGTAAAAATTGATAATTTCCCTGGCAATCCAAACTTTAAAGTTCAGACAGCATTTCCATTATGGCGAACTCCAATCCCCTACAGACCAAAAATGGGTCTCCTTACCACCCTTTTTCAATTTCTCTCCCATATATCAGCGAAACCTTTGTGCCATAGAAAGTGGAGTTTCTTAACACCAGACCAGCCTATGATCTCGACTTGGATTATAAAGAAGCATGCTCCCATGTTTAATTACATCCCTCCTGAGATTTATTCTGGAGAAGTCAGAAACCTATTTTAGCCAAATTCTACTTTGTTTTAAATTTCTTAGAGCTTCTTTCAATGCATTTGCATTTGATCATAGTCACCAAGAACCAGTCCTCTTCCTCCTCTTTCATTATTCCTTGTTACTAATAATAAATAGAGGAGGAAATCTTTCTTGTATTCATATACCAACAAAATAAATCAATAACAAAGGAAGTTGCAAATATTGCCTAACCACAGGCAACAAGCCTTGCACCCACTACTCGGCTTCCATTTGAGTCTTTCTTCACTTGATTAAAAATATCAAAGTTAAAAGAAATTCACCCTTTTTTTGACATTTTCTAATTGGATGCACATGCAAGGTCTTAGGTCTTCAAACTTTTGCATTACTCTCCACTTTCAGTTCTTAATTTTCAGCAGTCCACAAAATATCCTCTCTTCTTTACCACACACCAAATGATCTCTTTTGCTTGTTGTGATCAAGCAGATATAAGTGCAACAGGGTTCACAAATAGAATTGTCTTTCTTAATTTCATAGGCAGCACCATAAAAAGGGCGGCTCAGTATAAGGCTCCCAACATTGTGGGGTTTAAGGAGGGTTAGATTTAAGCAGCCTTTCACCAACCTGCAGAGAGGATAGGCAGCACTATGTGAACTCCAATAATAACCTTCCCTCTATATATTGCATTATCTATGACATATTATATATATCCATAAATCTTCAAGTGAGCATCAGTTAGAGAAGAAAAAAAAAGATCTGCACACAAGACCTGCCTTTTCTGTTCCATCAAAAGGGCCGTGTAATCTTCCACAGATATATGAATTGCAGTGCATGTAGTATTTATCAGTATTTCCACACAAATTTTCACCTGATTTTCAGGGTGAGTGAATGCATGCATCTGTGTGTATGCATGTGCGCACATGGAGAGAGAGAGAGATGCCACATACCTTGAATATGACATCTTTATATATTGAAAGGACAGCTTCAACATTCTGACGGTGAGTCTTCAATCGCAACTTTATCTTCAGAAAAGAAAGAGAAAAATAGATAAACATCATATGTTAGAGATGCCTCCAAACTGGACATTTCTTTTGTTCTTCTGGCTATCTGTCTGTACATAATGATGTATGGAAGCAAATAGTTCAGGTGGCTTAATCAGAGTTTGAACCATCAATCAAGGAAATTAAGTCAATGACTTGGCATATGAAGTACCTTTTCTTCTGTGTCATCAAACCGTTGGGTAAGTCTTGCAGCAATTTCTTCATTCTCAGGAGGAGAGTACTTCAAATGGTATATTTTACCAGTAACAGGATCAAGCCTTCTACCAACAACTCTCTCAATAAGTACCTCTTCAGAAACCTGCAAAAGAAATTAGGTATAAGGATAAAACTTCTCATCTAGTCCTCTTGCTCCATAGAAATTGGTATTACATTGCAATTATATGATGCTTTCAACAGAAGTTGATACTAAAGCTTAACAAGGAAAAAGGTAGAAAAGTTCATCTCTCCTTTAAGAGGCACGGCTTACAAAAGTTACAAGTTTTATCCCCTGTTATTCGTTAGGTCAAAACAGCAGATATTTTCATAATCGGGCAAAGGAAGGGGGAACGAACAGCATGCTTGTAACTACATTGACTAATTTTGGCAGAGATACTAGAATTAGGTCATTTGGGTATGGGAAAGCAATGTGATTTGTGTTACAATTTGTCTTTTTGGCTTATACTTTGAACCTTAGTGGTGCATATAAGTGTGTATTTTTTTCCTTGTATGAATTTTTGCTTTCTTTCATCTTTGTCTATAATCTTTTTTAGTCCAATGGAACCTTGCATAGTTTTCCTTGGATTCACAAGCCTGAATTGGGTAACAATAAGGTAGGCTTCTTAATATTTATGTCACATATTTGTGTTGGCTAAGAATTCAATGCATTAGTACTGTTGGGGATAAATCCCGCTCCTACCGAAGTCCAGTTCGATGAGCAGCCTAACGAAATTGGTAGCCACGGAAGAGCTTCAGCGGGTGGGCCTTAGCCGAACTTTTTCAACCGGCCGAACTCTCTAGCAGCCGAGCTTCAGTCGGACTCCCGCAAGAGCCAAACTCCCCCCGCACTCCTCCGGCCGAACTCCTTCAACCGACCGAGCTCCTTCCGAACTCCCCAGCGACTGGGCTTTAGCCGAACTCCTTCAACCGGCCGAACTCCCCAACGGCCAAGCCTTAGCCGCATTTCTTCAACCAGATGCCTACGAGAGCCTACGAGAGCCGAACTCCCTCCACACCCCTCCGACCGAACTCCTTCCGAGCTTCCCTTCGGCCGAACTTCTCTACGAGTCCAAACTCCTCTGAACGAACTGTCACCATCAGTCTGCCACAGGCGACGAGACCGGACGACATGGCCACCACTACTAACGACACCACTCTCCCCTTAACCAATCCCATACGGCCCATGACCTGCCAGTATGGCTGTCACTATCCGTCGGACGATGCCTTCCTCTCCGTACCGAACTCAATGCGGCCCTCGAGCGGTCCGCTAGCAGACGATATAGCCGTCACCATCAATCAAACTCCGCATATAAAAAGAACCCTCCAGATATGCTATCTCTGATCTCTAATCTCTCAGCTTTAAACTCTAAGCTCTGCGGAACTCATTCCCGAGCACTTCATTCCTGTTGGCTAAAGCTGACTTGATCGTCGGAGGGCCCTGCCGGAGCCACCCCCCACCGGCTCCGGACGGGACATTGTTTTGCAGGTCCCGGTGGCGACCTCGTCCACCTCCACTCTAGCGGATTCCGGCGACGACCAGATTCTGCGTCAACAGAATGGCGCTAGAAGGAAGGACGCTGAACCTCCGAGGTCCCCTTGTTCTTAAAGAAGTGCTCGACGACGATTTCTCTCTCCCCTCTTCGGAGATCTCTCTTCTTCCTCTCTAGAGTTCTTTTCTGAAGAGAAAATGCCTCCCAGGAGAGCTTCGACTCAGCGATCGGCGGCCTTCGCGCCAGGTCCATCTGCTCCCGTTTCAGCCTCCGACGAAGACTTTGCCAGCAAACCCGCCATGAGGATGCGAGAAACCGACCCTAAGGAGGAGCATTTGGGCATACCAATCGCCCTTAGGAAGGAGAAACGGAGAGCAGAAGTTCTCCCGCAGAAAGCTTCCCAGGAGGGCAGCATGAAGTTCGACCGCATTCGCGACCTCCCCAGTACAAGCAAGGCCGAACTCCCGCTCGAGCTCACCATCGAGGAAGCTCCGACGAAGGTTTCATTGGAGGCGGAATGAAGTTCGGCCGCGTCCACGACCTCCCAGCGCAAGCGAGGCCAAACTCCCCCTCGAGCTCGCTGTCAAGGAAGCACCGACAAAGAAGCATGAAGTTCTTCCGACGAAAGCTTCACAGGAGGACGGAGTGAAGTTCGACGAAAGCGAGGCCGAACTCTCCCTCGAGTATGTCATCAAGGAAACTCCCTACAAAGATCTCACAGGAGGTGGAATGAAGTTCGGCCGCGCTCACGACCACCCCAACGCAAGCGAGGCCGAATTCCCCCTCGAGTATGCCATCAAGAAAACCTCCTACAAAGATTTCGCAGGAGGCGGAATGAAGTTCGGCCAAGCTCACGACCACCCCAGCGCAAGCGAGGCCAAACTCTCCCTCGAGTATGTCTCAAAGGAAGCCCCTACAAAGAATTCATAGGAGGTGGAATGAAGTTCGGACAAGCCAGGCCGAGCTCCCCCTCGAGCTCGTCGTCACGGAAGTCCCGACTAAGAAGCATGAAGTTCTCCCACAGAAGGGTTCACAGAAAGTTCGGCCATGCTCACGGACTCCATCCGAGAGCAGGCGGGTCCGAACTCCTCGAGCTCGCCACCAAGGAAGCCCCGATAGAGAGGCGCGAAGAAGCCCTCCTCCCGAAAGGTTCCGCGACTACGCCCCCCTCAATGCTCCTCAAACTCAGATTCTCACCGAAGTTAAGAACCAGCTGCCAAGAGCAGAAGGGTTACGGTCTCCCCCAAACAAGCGCGATCGAAGCCAGTACTACCTCTACCATCGCGACCACGGCCACGACACTGAGGAATGCATCCAACTCCGACACGAAATTGAGGAGCTCGTCAGAAAGAGACGGCTGGGCAAATTCCCAGCCTGAAGCAGGAGAAGATCGGCCAAGGGTTGCCGTAACTAGAAACGACAAGGTCGGCCGCCTTACGGCGTCATCAACGTTACCCCGAGGAGGAGCTTGGTGCATCGGCAATTCGTCGTCTCCCAGCGACAAAGCCAAAAAAAGCTTGCTCCAAATTGAGAAAGCCAGCATGAGATACAGGAGGTCATCCGGCCTGGGCCTTACTGCCCAAGAGAACCCGGAGGAACAACGCCCCCATGACCCTGAAATGAGGATGTGCTGCCAGTAACTTTTCCTCGGTAAAATTCTTTCCTTTCAATAATATTGTTTCTGGATGCAAAAACTATGCGATGACAGAAAAGAAGCAGTCAATAGTTGCCATGTTAGGAACAGGAGGAAAACCTCGTCCTAACACGAGCAGGTCGAAGACCTTCAACCTTGGCCAGAGATAAGATCTCTCTCGAGCGACTGTGGACAATCTCGGCTAGAGATAAGATCTCTTCCGAGCAATCGAGTCAACCTCGACTAGAGATAAGATTTCTTCCGAGCGACCGGACAACCTCGACGATCTCTTCGAGCGACCATGGACAACCTCGGCTAAAAATAAGATCTCTTCCGAGCGACCGAGTCAACCTCGATCAGAGATAAGATCTCTCCGAGCGACCACGACAACCTCGACTAGAGATAAGATCTCTCCCGAGCGACCGTGGACAACCTTGGCCAGAGATAAGATCTCTCCCCGAGCGACGATGGACAACCTCGACTAGAGATAAGATCTCTTCCGAGCGATCGAGTCAACCTCGGCCAGAGATAAGATCTCTTCCGAGCGACCGCGACAACCTCGGCTAGAGATAAGATCTCTCCCGAGCGACCGTGGGACAACCTCGGTCAGAGATAAGATCTCTCCCGAGCGACCGCGACAACCTCGACCAAAGATAAAATCTCTCCCGAGTGACCGTGGACAACCTCGGCCAGAGATAAGATCTCTTCCGAGCGATCGAGTCAACATCGGCCAGAGATAAGATCTCTTCCGAGCGACCGTGGACAACCTCGATCAGAGATAAAATCTCTTTCGAGCGATCGAGTCAACCTCGACCAAAGATAAGATTTCTCCCGAGCAACCGTGGACAACCTCTGTCAGAGATAAGATCTCTCTCGAGCGACCGAGTCAACCTCAACTAGAGATAGGATCTCTTCCGAGCGACCGTGGACAACCTCGGCTAGAGATAAGATCTCTTCTGAGCGACCAAGTCAACCTCAGCCAGAGATAAGATCTCTCCCGAGCGATCGTGGACAACCTCGGCTAGAGATAAGATCTCTTCCGAGCGACCGTGACAACCTCGGTCAGAGATAAAATCTCTCCCGAGATTCGAAAAACCTCGTCCACAATCCATTAGGAACAGGAGGAGAACCTCATCCTAACGCGAGCAAAGTCGAAGGCCTCGTCCACAAAGGACGAAACGGAAGAAGAGGCCCTGACAACGGCCCTTATGTGCCCCCACAGTTCGTTAAGAACAGGAGAAGAACCTCGTCCTAATGCGAGCAGGTCAAAGACCGTCAACCTCGGTTAGAGATAAAATCTCTTCCGAGCGACCGTGACAACCTCGGCTAAAGGTAAGATCTCTTCCGAGCGACCGTGACAACCTCGGCCAGAGATAAAATCTCTTCCGAGCTTCAAAGAACCTCGTTCACAGCTCGTAAGGAACAGGAGGAGAACCTCGTCCTAACGTGAGCAAAGTCGAAAGCCTTGTTCACAAAGGACGGGATGGGGGGAGAGGCCCTGACAACAGCCCTTAAGTGCCCCCACAGTCCGTTAGGAACAGGAGGAAAACCTCGTCCTAACGCGAGCAGGTCAAAGACCGTCAACCTCGGTTAGAGAAAAGATCTCTTCCGAGCGACCGCGTCAACCTCGGCCAGATATGAGATCTCTCCCGAGCGTCCGAGACAACCTCCGCCAGAGATCAGATCGGAGACAACCTCGCCCAGAGATAAGATCTCTTCTGAACGATCGCAGCTGCAGGATAGGAGATCTCCCCCGAGTCAACCTCGACTGCTGGAGACAATATCGCCCCCGAGGAGCTCAACCTCCGATCTCGACCGTAGGAGACGAGATCTACTTCAACCTCGGCTGGAGATGAGGTCTCCCCCGAGCTTCAACCTAAACCAGCATGGAGTCCAGAAGAAAACTTCGGCAGTCGCTTTCTCCGTACTTCCTTCGAGTTTCAAACTCGGAAGTGAGGAGGACTATTGTTGGGGATAAATCTCGCTCCTGCCGAAGTCCAGTTCGATGCGCAGTCTAACGAAACCGATAGTCACAGAAGAGCTTCAGCGGGTGGGCCTTAGCCGAACTTTTTCAATCGACCGAACTCTCTAGCGGCCGAACTTCAGTCGGACTCCCGCGAGAGCCAAACTCCCCCTGCACTCCTCCGACCGAACTCCTTCAGCCGGCCGAACTCCTTCCGAACTCCCCAGCGACCGGGCTTTAGCCAAACTCCTTCAGCCGGCCGAACTCCTTCCGAACTCTCCAGCGATCGAGCCTTAGCCGCATTTCTTCAACCAGACGCCTACGAGAGCCGAACTCCCTCCACATCCCTCCGGCCGAGCTCCTACAGGAATCGAACTCCTTCCGAGCTTCCCTTCGGCCGAACTCCTCTACGAGTCCAAACTCCTCTGGACGAACTGTCGCCATCAGTCTGCCACAAGCGACGAGACCGGACGACATGGCCACCACTACTGGCGAAACCACTTTTTTCTTAACCAGCCTCATGCGGCCTATGACCTGCCAGTATGGCTGTCACTATCCTTCGGACGATGCCTTCCTCTCCGTACCGAACTCAATGCGGCTCTCGAGCGGCCCGCCAACAGACGATATGGCTGTCACCATCAATCAAGCTCCGCATATAAAAAGGACCCTCCAGATATGCTATCTCTGATCTCTAATCTCTCGGCTTTAAACTCTAAGCTCTGCGAGACTCATTTCGGAGCACTCCATTCCTGTTGGCCAAAGAGGGTCCTGCCGGAGCCATCCCCCATCGGCTCCGAACGGGACATTGTTTTGCAGATCCCCGGTGGTGACCTCGTCCACCTCCACTTCAGCGGATTCCAACGACGACCAGATTCTGCGTCAACAAGTACGTTGACTTAAAAATGTTCTCAGACAGTGATAAATCTTAAATCCATAAGGGAGACCGAACTGATTGGAATAAGGATTTAGGAATGTAAAGAGAAACAAACAACCTATAGAATATAAGAAATAAATTAGTAGTGTTATAATATCACTAAAAGCAAGCATCAAATGTGACATCAGTTTGACAAAGTAATAATTTTAGTAAAACAAATTGCTCACATCCAGGAGAATGAAAAGATCAGGTCGGATTCCCAGATCTTCTAAAGCAGCTGCCTGAGATAAGCTTCTTGGGTATCCATCTAAAAGCCAGCCATTTTCTTGAGCATCTGGTTGCAGAAGACGTCCGTTTACCATCTGACATTCACAAGCCACAACACTCCAGTAACAGCCAGACAAGAGGGAAAGGAGGGGAAAGCATCAGATCAGGTGATCAATATACCATGACAACAATTTCATCAGGAACCAACATTCCCTTCTCCATATATTCTTTGGCACGCTTCCCATTCTCAGTTCCAGCAGCAATTTCTGCCCTTAGCAAATCTCCAGCAGATATATGAACCAGCCCATACTGCATATATCAGCACCATTTGATTCAATCTGTCTTTCTCAATGAGTTATTCAAGCATGTGGAATTCCACTCAAAAAAATAAAAAATCAAGCATGTAGAATTAATCATGTGTAAATGAGTAATAAATTACATCTACCGCAAAATATGGCAATGACACAACAATTGAAAACAAATACCGATATTATCACCAAATATTACTTGGACATTGGGTATGTAGAACAAACAGGAACTTCATAAATGAATTACAGCAGTAAATGCTTTTTGATACATGTTCCACTGAAACTTGCCCAAGAAAATGAATTACAAAATCCGAGCGACCAAAATTAATTTACTTGATCATACTTGTTAGAAGATTTCAGTTCATAATGCACAAGCCAAAGTACGATTACAATGAGTAAGTGTTTTATTCATACATGAATTATTGTGTGCTGAATAACATATTCAAGCAGGAGCACAAATTTAATAGCGCAATATCAAATATTTAACTTACTTTCTTCTTGATGAGCTCACATTGTGTTCCCTTGCCAGATGCAGGAGCCCCTGATATCATAATCTTCACAGGCTCTGGTTTCGCAACAGCTACAACCTAAAATTTGAAAACACACCCATACACAGAGTCAAGAACTAATGGGGAAAAGAACAAACAACAGCGAGGGAGAAACTGATGTTAAAAAGACTGCCATTCTTCTTTTCCCAAAGTATTGGCCCCCTTATCAATTCAAGATGGCCTTTCTTCTTTCTTCTCCAAACTACTCGTCCAGATCGGGGAAAAAAGGTCACAAAGAGGGCAAAAAACCTAATTTTTAGTTGGAATCAAGCTCACGAGAAACCGAAGCACCCGCAGACAAAATCCCAATCTCAAAAAACCCACACTATTTTCATTAAAAAAAAATTATGAAATTAAAACTGATATAGCCATCCTAAAGAAGAAACTCCAACCAAAGCTAAGGCATGGAGACAGAAACATCGGAACCGGAACACTAACCGGGCCTGACAGGGTGGCGGCCGATGGCTTCCACCGCAATTCAGCGGGTAAACGGCGATGATGGCTGATTTCAAGACGGAAAGAAGCCCTCGAAGTCGAAGTCTCCAAAAAGTCAGAAGAGTGGAGAGAGGCAAAAGACTTCTCGTTGGAGAGACCAAGAGATGGAGAAGAAGCCAGCGATGGCGTTGGCTTTGCTGCCGCCATGGAAGTCACGGCGAGACCCAAGGAGCCCATGGTCTCTCTCTCGCTCTCGCGCTCTACAAGGGGTCACAGACTCACGGATACGACGGCGAGTAATCGAGGGCAGGCAAGAGCTCGAATCGCGTCACCGGCCCGTGACTCCCTAGCAGAGTCTAGACAATTTTTGGGTGAACTCTATTTATTTTAGTTGGGCTTCGGGCCTGGCCCATTTAAAATTTCACTGTTCAGCCCATGGCTAAAGGTAGAAGTCGGTTCAGCCTTCAGGCCTCAAGATGGGGCCATGATCCAGACCTGGGAGAAGCTGGATCCGTACCTTTCAATTCTGTGGGGTTCCCTTGCAGCTGCGGCACAGAGATGACCGGAGAAATTATATTCTACTCTATACGCACTATATGGCAATGCACCATATCAATTATAAAAATTTATTTCTATGGGTCTCAAGTACTTATCGTAGTGCACCGTCGTAGGAAATAATTTGGGAGTTTGAAGGAGATGATGGTTCGGATGAAAAATAAAAGATATTAATGAGTGCGGGGAGAAATAAACAAAGATAGAGTGATGGTGGAGTGAAAATCGTGGATAAGTTGACTCGATAATTTTTTAGAGTTTGGTCTTCATGTTAGTATAAATGATGATCTTGTCCACTTTGAGCCATTATAGGCTCAAAAAGGATAGAAAATTGGTTCACGATAAGTGTTGCATCGCACAGATGAAAATCTATAGGCTAAGTTACAAAAAATAAAAGGGGATTAAAAAGTAACCATCATTGTCTCCGATCCTGAGTCCATCAGATGCAGATATAGATAGATAAATAGATAGAGGGAGAGAATTGGGCGCAGTCCAATCCGAGTTTATTAGAAAAAGAAAAGGTTAGCCTAATCTAAGTCAACCACTACAATCCCAACAAAATCAAAGGATGGTTAGGTTAAACTTGCTAATACAACCTTAATACTTTCAACTTTGAAACAGGGATTACTGAAGAGTAATCCTTTACCAGAAAAGGACGCTACTGAAATGCTCGAGCATCTCACAAGCAACATAAAAGAAAAACAGAAACCACAACATCCACACAAGCCTTGAAGCTTGGTTTTACCTGATCAGATCTCCAAGAAGTAAGTCCTTATCATGTTCGCAGAAGGGAGACTCATAAAGAAGCTGCCAGGTTTAGCGGTTGACCGTTGTCTTGACAAAAATAAACTGAAATCGAAGAACTGAGAAAAAATAACTCAGCAGGATACAGCATTAGATAGGAAACTCATGACATTACCTTGCTCAAGCTTTTTAATCTTGCATCATCTTTCGTTAGCTCAGAATTCCAACCTCTGCTATTCCTTAAAAAATAAAAATAAAAAAACAAACAAAGATCAAAAGATCTGGGCTCCGCTCAGCATTTCACAACTTTTCACGGGTAATACAGCTTGTTGGTGCTCTTCAATATGGTTGGACCAGCAGTAGTGGTCGTGTCTTTTACTTCTATCTCTGTACCTTGCACATAAATATAGAAAATTATTATCTTTAATGTAGAAAAATCATATCTTCAGCCATTATTATTCAAGTCCTGAATAAATCCTCGATTCAAAGCTTACAATCATAACGACTTGCAATCTATGATTATAAGAAAATACTGCATGCTTCTCGTGAACGATGAGCAGTGCCTTAGTTTTTCTAATCCTACTCCAAGTATATCTAATGAAAAAAATTTCACAAGCTTTCGAATGAGTAGAGGACCAAGTCCATATACGCTCTTTTATAACACACCTCATCCATTAGAGATAGTATCTGAATCAATCGCAAATACTAGAGATGGACGGTATCTATGATGGTTGAATAGAGCTCAAATTCATCTAACCATCAAATATATCCTTATTACTTTATTGGAGGTTTATCTTTAGTCAGAATCCAAATTAATTAAAACATGTAAAACAAAATCAAATGCATGTTAGTATGGGCCACATCTAGATGGATCTAATTAGAGAAATCATAACATTCTTCTACTTGGCCCAACCTAATACAAGCATTTTTGTTTTAATTATTTAAAGTATTTCAAAAATCTTTAATGAAATCTTATTTGTATCTAATAGTTAAAAAAACTGATGTGGCCACGTTTAAAAAGTTAATTTTTTCATAGAATATATATTATATACTTGATCATAAAATAATCATCAGTGCAAATCATATATGGCAGCAAATATATTATCAAATAACATACGATCTTTCATATATTACAACACTAATGGCACCTTATAACTAAATTCTTTATGTGGAACTTTAGCTTTATGAATAGACAAAACTTTATGTCCATCCATGGACTACTTTATATCACATGGTAAATAATTGATCAGCAAAAAATAAATTTAATTACAAAACCCAATATGATGACTTTATATATAGCATCTAATATATATCAACTACTAAATTAGCTGTATTCCTATATGATCCACCTGATCCTCAAAATTTTGAAAATAAGTCCTTTAGTCAGTGGATTTATAATTATTAGCTCTATATGATATATTTTACAGATACTATATTCTTTATTCTCTCATAAAGAGCCAAGTACATAATACCAATATACCTACTAGTGCTTGCACTCTTCATACTATAGAAAAATTTTACTTATAAAAATATTATCACATAATATCTTTATCGGTCTGCTAATAGAGTCAACCACTCTAAGTTCTGTGATAAAATTCTGCAATCTTATAGCTTATGAGAAAGTCTCATATAGGCTACGTATTCTGCTTCTATATCGAATGTAGTAAATAAGATCTTATTTTACATGCATCTATGACATAGTACCTCCTATGGGTAGAAAAATATCTCAATAATAAATTTTATACTATAGATGCATCCAGCAAAGTTTGAATCCTAATAGCCTATTACTTTATGATAATCAGACCAACTATATATGAGCATGTAAGCTTTTATACTTTACAGGTAATGTCTGACTTTCTTTGCAACTTTTCTATGCTCCAATCCTGAATCATATTGATAATATATAAACATTGATACAACAATGTCTACACCCATATAAACATGTGCATAGGTTCCTAACACTGAATACATAGGTTATGGATTTTATTTTTTTTATTTTTATATTAATTCTTGAATATTAAGCTTTATTCGATGTATCACTCTTTACGTTATGAACGCACATAGAGGAATATTTTTCTATTTCAAATTTAATTCTTTAAAGATATAAGTCCTTTAAGATAGTCCAAGTAATCCTAAGAATCTATCTAAATGAATCTGAATGTCGATAACTAAAGCAGCTTTACCTATATCTTACATCTTAAAATTCAAAGATAGAAACTATTTGATTTTATTAAATGAAACTAAATTATCGTTAGCAAGAAGAATATTATGAACTTACTCCCACTGATCTTCAAGTATATAGAGTTAAGCCCAAAAATAATGATTATCCAATGAAAATCGAGATACTATAGTGTAGAAGTCTATGTAAATTTATAACTAAATTTCTTTAATCTATGAACCATATGTTTTATCCATTAACTATAAAATTTCTTATGTATTATATCATATAGACCTCTTCCTCTAGATTACTATTAAGCAAGATTATTCTTACAATCATCTGATATAGCTCTAGATCAAAAATGAGCTACTAAAACTATGACTATTCTAAAGGAATAGTCAATGCTTTCTTTTGTGTAAACTTCTTTAGTACTACATGTCTAGCTTTATATTATTCAACTTTATTCTCATAAATGGTTGTAATCTATAGAGCCTAGCTCTTTTTTTATGGTATCCAATCACTGAAGGTGTTTACACCACTCATAGCTTGTAAGAACATCTTAAGGTTATCAATTCTTTTATCCATATTAGCCAAATACACCATATAGACTGGAAGTATAATAGATTTTTTTACTTTAATAAATTTCTAGAGAACTATCCCCTAAATCATTTATAGCAGTAGTTAGACAGTTACTTCTTTGGCAATAAAAATCTCATAGAGTAGAGCTTGATGAAGTGATGATCCTTTTGAATATTATTTTAAAGAATAACAATAGAAACCGTTACTTCAGTTTACTTTATAGGCTTAGTATTTTTTTCAAATAATGTCTTAAGGACCTCCACTTTTACTAAACATGCCAATCTCTAGAATTTAGCTTTATTAATTTTTTATTATCTATAGTATAGAAGATGGATAATAAATTCTATACTATTTTGATCTCTCCAAATAACCAATGAAAAATCACTGGTTGTTTTGAGATCATACCTTTTCTTGTGGATTATAAACCATAGCTTCTACTAACTCCATTCTAACTATTTTAATTATTCTTTCTGGTTATCTTTCTACCTCTATTTTAAATTCTTTAATAGGCCTTAAAGACATCAGTCTTATCAAATAAAATGTATAAATATATAAAGTGAATAGTCACTAATGAGTGTGATGAAAAATAAATATCTATTAGATTTGGAGAAAAGATTTATATATAACGGTATGAACGAATTCCAAAGTTTCTTCGCTCCTTCTAGCACTCTTATATATATATATATGCTTTATCTTTATGTAGTTATCATATGTTATAAAATTTCTGAACTTTAATGATTCTAAGATTATTTTCTTCACTAGCCTTATGATTTTTTCTAACCTTGATACCATAACATAAAAATATTTTTAAAATAAAAATCTACTCCATAATCTAAGATTATCCTATAGCATCTAACTATCTTAATAAGTAAATATTCTTATTTTTTAATGAGAATAAATCATTCACTTTCATTCAGAGATCTTGTTAATAGAAAATCTTATAACTTATTAGCAATGTGCATAAGTACACTAGAATCAGTCCATTAGGTAGAATAAAAAATATTTATTAAATTAGATTCAAAACATACATAATAGTAAAGGATATTTTTCTTTTGCAGTCACTTTTTATACTTTATGCAGCTTTTTATGTATCTCTTCATTTTGCAGAAGAAGCATTTGATAATCTTATTAATGACTTCACCTAATACCGTAATAAATGCTTTTTTTCTTTGCCCTTCGGTACCTTGGGTACATTCTTTTCTTTACTTGCTTTTTTACTAACTTAATATGAATCAAAGTTCACGCTCTTTATCTTCTCCTCACTCAATCTTTTCTCTACTTGTATAAATATTTGGCCAGTAATTCTTTAACTGTCCATTCTTGATTGTGTATATTATAGAAGATTTTAAAAAGATTGATCTGATAGAAAAGTAATGAGAATAAAGTGGACTAAAAGGATATTTGATATAAAAATTTTAATATCAAATTAACTATGCTGCGATCTCTCTTATTTATATAGTCTGCTCACGAATGCTGGCTTTTACCTTAAGAGCCTATTGATTTTTACTCTACAGCATACATGAAAATATAAGCGTTATGATATGATCTCCAAATATACCACTTTAAGTTAAATTTTTTGTATAATAAATTGAATCCACTGAATGACTCATGATTCTTAAAAAGCTCTTCTATTATGCTATACTTCTATCTATAAGTAGTGAAAGTTTATCTACTCAATACAGCAAATCAAGGTCAGTACATCCTAATGTGAGCACTATTTTTTTCTCTTTATTTCAAAAAATAATCCATTAAGAAAAAAAAAATTTCTATGCTGCTATTAATAATTATGAGAATTAATATTATAAATACCATATGCTCATATTATCATCAAATAATGAGACTAATTAAATTTTATCTAAAATAAATAAATTTTTTTATATTTAATTTTGGCATGCAGCAATAAATTCTAACCTTCCTATGGATAGAGGTGCATCATGCATAGAATTTACTAATATTTTTTTAATAAGATCAATAACATAGATATCAAAAAATAGTAAATTTTCATACCTATGGGTCTAGAAAAAATTCTATCATCAATACCTAAATTATCATCTTATTTTAATTAAATTATAGAAATAACCACTCCTTATGGGTAAAGCAAATTATTTTATAATTAATCATAATTTTATTTACATACCATTATTTTATTTTATAGTCTTTATATGGTATTTACTATCTTTAGGATGCTGTGGCTATTTTTGAACATAATAAATCCATTAACTTTAATATGGCATTGAATATATTATCAAAAAATATGATAATAGGTTTATAATTCTTTATTTGCATATAAATAAATCAATAGCACAAAAAAAAAAAACCATGTAATGTGCAAACAAAGCTTTTATGCAATAGAACCATGTAGCAATACCTTATCATAATTAACAAAGAATCTTTATGTAACAAAGTTATTACAAATACTAAACAATAATCTAAGGGTCTTTTTATAATAATCTTTATTACATGGGCTAAAGTGCAATTTTATGAGGATCTTTATGTAATTTATTACTTTGTTAGAGATTAAATTGCAAAACTGATCCATCGTTGGTCGGAGGGTATCCCAAGGTCCAATGAGAAAGACTTCGTAACGGAGAGATATTATAAGAAAAGAACGGAGTATTCTGTCTTTCATTCATCTTTTGGCATCTTTTTTATAGAATAAGAGAGCCATCTTTTTTATAGAATAAGAGAACGGATATTACAACCCATATTTTTAATTTTAAAAAAATAAATTAATCTCATATCCCTTATTTTAGAAAATCAAATTAAGAAATAGTTGTTAGAGCCTTTCCTCTCTTGTACACTTACCAAATAAGAGAAATAATATGCTGAAAGGGCACATACTAAAATAAAAAAATAATATGCTGAAAAAATACATACTAAAATAGATGACTCCAATAATTTTCAAATAAAAAGATACAAAATATTGATCCGAGATCCTCCTGGATCAAGGTGCCCCCAATTAGGGGTTTCAAGTCCTCTTGAAACTTAGAATTGCATATGAGGAAATCCAACCTCGCCGGCTTCCTTGGTGAACCACTTTGATGTACTCGACTTTTGTCCCTTGCGCCCAATGCGGTAGAAAGTCCTATCCCCATGCCATGTAGTAGTGGTCTTCTTTTCAAGGATTGTATCTTTCTTAAGAATATCTTCTCGCTTCAAGGCAAGATCATCAATGGAAGGTATCGACTCATTGGGTTCGTCATCAAGCATGGAAGGTTCAAACAGCTTCAAATACTCCACGTTGATGATGGAGTATATCTCCATGTAAGGTGGAAGCTCGAGTTGATATGCCTTGCTTCCAATCCGCTTAAGGATTTTGAAGGGTCCATAGTATATTGGCTTGAGCTTCTTGCCTTCTTCCTTGAGTCTTTCCTCGCCCAAATGTAGCCATGCTAGATCACCAACTTGGTAGTCACCCTGTAGTCGGTGCTTCTCATGCCTTCGTTGGTATTTTTATTGGATCTTTTACAGTTGTTGCTCCACCTCAGCATGAACTTTTTGAATGCCTTCAAGAAACTTTTTGGCTCGATTTGCTTCAAATTCATTATTAAGACTTGTAGAAGAGCCTATTGCAAATTGCATATCAAAAGGACTTTATGGTACATACTCCAAACATACCTCAAAAGGTAACTTATTGGTAGAGCTATGGATGGCACGGTCGAAAGCAAATTGAATGTAGGGAAGACTCTCATCCCATATTTTCAGATATTTTGAATTGTAGCCTCTCAAAAGATGCACCATTATTCGGTTGACAACCTCCGTTTGCCCATCAGTTTGAGGATGAAATGCCGTGCTTCTTTGTAACCGTGTATCTATCATCAACCATAAAGCTTTCCAAAAGCTACTCAAGAATCGAGTATCTCGATCGGAGATAATGGAGCTAGGGAGGCCAAAATGTGTTTACATATATCAAAAAAAGAATCATGCTGCTTCTTCTCCGATGATGATTTTTTTACACGGTATGAGTTCCACCATTTTTTTAGAACCGATCCACGATCACGAAGAGATAATCGTAACCTCTCTTAGTTCTCGGCAATCCTCCCAAGAAATTCATAGAAATACTTTACCACTAACGGGTTGGTACAGAAAAAGGAATGTATAATCCCACTTTCTAGTTAGAGGGCTTAGAGGTGCTACACAATACATATTCTCTCACAAACTTCATCACATCCTGTTGCATCTTAGGCCAATAGGCATACCTCTGTAAATTTTGGAGAGTTTTGTTAATTTTGAAGTGTCCAGCAACCTTCGAGGTGTGGGCTTCTCGCATTCAACGCATCCGATCATCTTTTAATATGCATAGTTGTTTGCCTTTATAGAGTAGATCCTATTTTTATACAAATTCACTTGGAACATCCTTCTTGACTCCTAAAAAGGTTTTGAGGTCTGGGTCAGTAGCATAGAGGGTCGTCAATTCCTCTTGTTCGGATGGTAGAATCTCCATAAATGTTGACAAACATAGATACGCGATCAGTGGTCAAGATAGCATGTCGGCAAGCTTATTGAGAATGCCTCTCTTGTATTTGATCACAAGATTAACTTGATGGAGGTAGATCATCTACTTCATATGCCGTGCTTGCTGCAACCTTGATTGTGTTTGAAAGTATTGAAGTGGTCGGTGGTTGGTATGCACGATCGTCTCCTTTCTGAAAATGTAAACTCACCAATGTTTGACTGCTTGGTGTAGAGCCAATAGTTCTTTGTCATATGTTGGATAATTCTTCTGAGAGCCTTGGAACATTTTCGAATGATATGCCACGGGCCTCCCATCTTGTAGAAGAATCGCTCTTATGGCATATCCCGATGCGTCAGCTTCGAGCTCAAACGGACATTGAAGGTTTGACAAGACTAGGACTGGAGCCTCGCTTATCTTCCTCTTCAAAAGGAGGAAAGTCTCTTCATGCTTTGGTGTCCACTCGAATCTTTGATTGGCTCTTGTAATTGCATGTAGAGGTGCGACTAAAATGGAGAAATTTTGGATGAATTTTCGGACATATTGACATGCACCCATAAAACACCGTACCTTCATCACCGTTCTTAGTCTAGGCCACTTCTGAATTGTTTTAGTTTTCTTCGGATCTATTTGAATCTGACCATTGCCTACAACAAAGCTAAGATAAATAAGAGAATTTCTACCAAAATTATATTTCTTACGGTTGAGGCAGAATTGGTGCTTTAGAAGAAACTTGAACATTTTTTCAATGTGCTCTAGATGTTCCTTCCACGACCGACTATATATGAGAATGTCATCAAGGTAGGCAATCACAAAGTCATCGATAAAAGGCTGTAGGACATCGTTCATCAACCGCATAAATTTTGCTGGTGTATTACACAAACCGAATGGCATCATAAGCCACTCAAATAGGCCTTGCCGAGTCTTAAACACCGTCTTCTATATGGACTTGGTGGTAGCCAGACTTCAAGTCAAGCTTTGTAAAGACGGTAGCATGCTTCAACTGGTCCAATAATTCATCAATCCTTGATAGAGGGTACCGACTCTTGATGGTAATTTTGTTGAGTGCCTGATAGTCTACGCACATGCGCCAAGTACCATCCTTCCTTGGGACCATGACCACCAGGGATCCGCATGGGGAAGAACTTGGTTGTATGACACCATTCTCGATCAACTCGGCTACTTGGCATTGGATTTCTTCATTCTTCCTCACCGAATTTTGATACATGCTTAGGTTGGGGAGCGGTGCATCGAATACTAGGTAAATCTCATGCTCAACCACCCGTTGAAGCGGAAGTCCCTGATTCTCCTCAAATAGGGACTGATATTTGTTGATGAGGGCTAGCAAGTCATTGTCCATCCCTTTCTCGACCACAGCAAGGGTCCATATGCAACTCTCCTCAATCGATTGGATAAGCATGAGGAAGAAGGGCTGCCTCGAATTGACCATCCTCTTTGCTTGTGCGATTGACACCATATCAACTTGTTCTAGTGTTTCGTTGCTTGTGATGAGGTACTTCTTTCCATCTTTGGTGAGTTGGTATTGGTGTGAGCGTCGATGGTAAATAGCATCTCACTCCCACAAGTACGGGCTCCCAAGAATAAGTTGACATACATCTAACGACACAACTTCATAAAGGACCTCATCAATAAATTGACTGGTAATCGCAAAACGCACCTTGCATTATTGATCAATTTTGAGCTTTATATCCTTGTTGATCCATCCAAGAGGATAAGGATGAGGGTGAGGTATTGTCTCCAACCCGAGTTTTTGCACAAGGCTCATGGAAATAAGATTTTTTTGGCTCTCGGTGTCAATAAGGGCATCCACGACGTCTTGCTTCACTTGAATCTTCAAGGTGAACAATGTCTCTTGATCTTAGATGGATGATTCCGGGCCCGTACCTATCACCTTCGGCTTAGCCATCAATGATAGACTTGGGTCTGCCACCTTGACCGGGAGAAGGGGTCTACGTCGGTGGTTCGCTTGCCAACGTCATCCTTACGCCACTTTTTGGGAAAAAGATCGAGGTGAACCTTCCAGTACTTATCTCGGGTATGGCCAAAGATCTTACAATGGTCGCAATACTTTTCGTTGTCCTTTTTGGAGGGGATAGAAGATTCGAATTCTCTTCCCAGTGCCTTTTTCTTCATCTTCTTGAATTTCCAAGAATTCTTATTTTCTCCCATTGACTTGTCGCCTCAGGGCCTATTTTTTCTTTCTATGGCCATCGCCATATTACTAGCACCTAAAATATCGGTGACTTTGAACATGACCAATTCGACGTTGATTGAGTAGTGAAGGCCGGCCATATATTTGGTAAGAGAAGAGCTATCTTCAAGGATGACACCAAGGGCCATGGCATGTCGCCGAAACTCCGTAGTGTACTCTTGTACCATTTGGTTCTTTCTTTATCGAAGATGGTGCCACTTCTTTCATCATTCCTCCATGTAACTCATCGGATAGAATTCTTGTCGAATAAGATGCTTGAAGAGTGCCCATGTCATCTCTTCAAGACCATAAATCTTCAAGCAGGTATTCCACCAAACAAGAGTATGGTGAGACAACTTTAATCGTACAAACGATACCTTTTCTTCGGTGGAACAGTCGTAGAGGTTGAAGTAGGTCTCTACTTGGTTGATCCATGCATCTAGCTTTTTGGCATCGATTGAGCCATCAAAAGTCAGGATCTCAAACTTCGCTTCGACCCAAAAAGGCCGAGAGATCTCTTCGATCTTTTTTCCTTTTCCATGGTCAGAAATATCTTGTCAGGTAATAGAGGCTGAATCATCCCGTTCTCTTGACGTTGCTTTCGCTTGGGAAGCGATCCACTCTAGGATCGTCTCCATCTTGTGGATTAAGGATGAGACTTGGGCAGCCAAATCCCCTATGGAAGAAGGCGGATCTGTCATAGATGCAGCCTCGTCGATGGCATTCTAAATTGCTTGATCATTCTCTGACTCGTACTGTATTTCGTCGGTGAATCGTTGACTCCTTATCTTTACCATCCACGATGGGATCTATGCTCTAATACCACTTGATCCATCGTTGGTTGGAGGGTACCCTAAGGTCCAACGAGAAAGACTTCGTGTTGGAGAGATATTATGAGAAAAGAACGGAGTATTCTGTCTTTCATTCATCTTTTGATATCTCTTTTATGGAATAAGAGAGCCATCCATTACAACCCATATTTTTTATTTTGAAAAAATAAATTAATCTTATATCCCTTATTTTGAAAAACTAAATTAAGAAATAGTTGTTGGAGCCTTTCCTTTCTTGTACACATACTAAAACAGAAAAATAATATACTGAAAAAGCACATACTAAAAAAGAAAAATAATATGCTGAAAAAGCACATACTAAAATAGACGACTTCAATAATTTTCAAACAAAAAGATATGAAATATTGATCCGAGATCCCGGCTCAAAAACTCTCTAAACTATTCATTCAATTATAGAAAATGGCCTTTATATAATATAGTACTTTGTGAGGTACTGAATTGCAAATCTTCTGAACCAGATTTTTAGTCAAGTTTCAAAAGGGCTTTTATTGAATAAAAATCTTTAATAGGGGCTTAAATGCAAAAACTTCTCTTTAAGTAACCAGTCGGGCTTTGGATTCAGGTCGAAACCCAAACCCGAACCCGTTACCCTTTTCTTCCTCCCTTCCCTTCAATTTTCCCGACCACAGCCGAGGGAACCGAAAAACCCCATGGCCGACCAATCAACCTCCGCCGGCGGATCACCGTCCCTTCCTATCCTCTGGCAGCCTTCTCCTGGCCGCCGACTTGCCGGCGACTACTAGTTTTGTGTGAGATCAGTAGGGATGGAGATGGAGGGGCCTCAGATGGCGCTCCTCCTACCAAAACTGCGGGCCAGTGGCCACCGGAAAACCAAAATCGGCGGACCACCGTTCCTTCCCCAGGACCCACTGCCAGTTTTGCTGGCGATTGAGAGGGGGAACGACCAGTTTCCAAGATCCGGCCGTTCCTTCTTCTCTCCCCGTTTCTTTTTTTTTTTTTTTTTTTATTTCAGTGGTTGCCAGAGGGGAAGAACACCAGCCAGAGGTTCATCTTGAGCCATCCCGTCAGAGGGAGGAAGGATGACAGTAGGAGCCATTGTCCTTCCTCCATTCCGTTCCTTTTTATTTATAGTTTATTTATTTATTTATTTATTTTAATAAAAATTTTAGATGGTAAACTTAAAATAAATAAATAAATAAATAAAAATCACTCTTTTACCGACAGATGAAGAAATAGGGATTTTTTTATATTTAAAAATATTTTTTTAATATACTAAAAATAAATTTAAAATATGATGCATCAAAATAAAACAGCATAGACGTGACTTTTATATTATTTACTATAAAAAATTATAATTTTTAATATAAAAAAATCATATTTTTAATTATTATTGTTCAAGTTATGAATGAATTCTCGATTCAAAGTCTGCAACCGTAACGACTTACAATTTATGATCATAAAAAAATATTGGATGAGCGTCTTGATTTTTTTAATCCTACTCCAAGTATATCCGATAAAAAAAATTCACAAACTCTTAGATGAGTGAGGGATCATGTCCATAGACGTCTTTTTTATAATGCACCTCATCCATGATAGTATCTGAATTAGTCGTAAAGACGTATCTATGATGATTGAATAAAACTCAAATTCATCTGATCATCAAATATATATTTTTTATTTTATTAAAAATTTATCTTTAATTAGAGTCTAGATTAATTAAAATATATAAAATAAAATTAGATGCGTGTTAGTATGGCCTCATATAGGTCTAATTAAAAAAATTACAACAATAAAAAGTTGGTTTCACTTTCACATATAATTCAAAATTAATTTCATCAGTTCTTTAATGGTGATGCAGAACTTTTTTTTTTTTTTTTTTTTGTCTTTTGGTTCGTCAAACATTTTTAGATCACTGTAGAACAGTGCAATACAGCCATTATCGTCTTTTCTTTTTTTTTTAATCTAAGCAGTCATTATTGAGATCCTAATGTCTGAAGCTGTCGAGGGCAAAAGAAAAGGCATTTGGTTTAATTAGAAGCTTGGTAAAGACAATAAATTTGTTTTTAATGCATTGCTAAATAATATCAGATTAATGAGGCTCCTGAAATAACTAACTCAAAATCTCTTGAATATGTTCAATACTATGATTGGTGAGAAAGGCCGATGAACTTTGGTATGAAGTTCTGCAGAAATGGAAATGGCCAAGCATGGATAAATTTTAATTCAGTTTCTCGCAGCTTGGTCATGAATATTTATGACAGGAAGGATACTATGATATCATGAAATCTTGGAAAGGCTGAAGAAAATTACTGCATGCTGAGATAATTATGGGTTTGAGAGAATGTAAATTTACATGATTCTGTTGCAGTTGTTAGAATTCTGAAGACAGGTGGATGCATTTATATGCTATGCAATTCGGAGGAATTTTATTCCTTGCTCGATTTCCTTTTAAGGTGAAACTCTGTAATGCAATATAACAACATATTATTCTTTTGATCAAAAGGGATAAACCTGGACTAACTAGCTAACCTATTGGGTTGATACTGTTTCCTGCTAGAGAAAATTTTTGAGGTGTTATCAAGTGTGATGGTTGATGATGAGAGTGATTGAACCTATGTGGGATTTTTCCATGCCTCAATGTAGAGAATTTAATATTTGCAGTGGGATCTAGGTGTTGCTTTACATTTGCATGATGTGTTTGTGTAGATCATCCTGAACTGCACAAAGATGCTGGTGTTTCAATTGACTTCTAAATCACTCCATGTTTTAAGAAGAGTATGATGCTTTAGAATCTCTCAATCACTATCTAATGCACAAAGAAAAGGTTCACAGGGATAATTACCCATAGAGGAATACTCGTCGCATAATAATTAGGAATGTGTAAAGGGATTTATCCATTCCAAAAGAGCAGAAAAATCCAACTTCTTAAATAACATAAAACCAAGATAAAACAATAGAGAAAAATGATCCTAACTTAACGCAACTCTAGTGTTAGAACCTGTTCATAAGATGCATGGCTAAGAGGGCCCTGATCCATGCCTTACGTGGTTTTGTTGTCATCATCAAAATGAGACCTTCTTCATCCCTTAATAACAAAAAAGAAAGTTATTTCCAGCAATAACTTTTTGCGAGGCCCTCTCAATTACGTCCATCACACAATATATGGATCACCATGATTGGGAGACCAAAACTCTCCATTCCAAACCTGAGTGTTGGAGCAGTGAGTCTATATTTGTGGCCTTTTAACATGTGAACTGAACCTTTACCTTTCTTTCTGGCTAAGCCTCCTTATTTTTTCTGTGTGTCTTGAACCGCTGCAGAGATCTTTTTTCCTTGTCACTGCCCCTTTCTTCGTGAGGCATGTCTTACTGCTATGCAAAATGATAGAAACAACTCACATCCACACACGTGTCAGAGAAAAGAAGAAAAACCCTCAATAAAGTGGTATTTTAGCTATATAATTTGTACAAGATAAGCTTTTTTTAATTATTTTATGCAGCTTCTCGGTGAAATTCGCAAGACATTAGAAATCAAAGTGTGAAAAATTGTCGACAATTGCATGTTTGAAATATGTGGTTTTATTCTTCAAGCCGTCCAAGCATTCATACAATTGAATAGAAATAATGCTACTTATTCTTTTTATTTTTGAGAAAAAAGGAGGAGGACCTGCCCAACTTCACTTCTTTTTTTTTTTTTTTTTCTTTTTTGGATTAGATACCCAGCTTCATTGAAATAATCAAGAAAAACATTAATGCTTCCAGTTCAACATTTGAGTTATCATCCCTGATTGCAGAGTCCTTCATAATCAAAATTATGGATCCATCATGTTAAGTATTGGCCCTATTTTCTTTCCCTTCTCATCATCAGTTTCTTCTTTTTTTTCCTAAGGAAAATTTTTGGCCCTGTTCTTTTCTCACAGTTCTTTTAACTTTTCTGTTGATCAGGCTACCGTGATTGGAATCACATAAACATTCTGTTGTGGGATGCTAATGATACCAGAGCATCCTTTATGGTCTTAAATTGCACCATCATCCATGTATCTTGAACCTATTTTTTTCCCCTGGAGACTAGATAAGTTTGATCTTATGCTAGACTTATCTCAAGTTTAGACATTAATACTTAATATGCTCATCTCTCATGGGTGTCATACACCCATAGGTACATGCCATAGATTTATTTCCATGTACTACAATGAAATTGCTAGTTTTTTGTGATGATCTTTGGTGACCCAAGATGATTGGCAAATTAGTTGACCAGTAATTCTTTTGTTACCTCTGGCTTATCAAATGCCAATCAATTCATGCATGTCAGTTTCGACTAGGCTTTTCTATCAACGATTGAGAAGTTGTAGGAATTCTGTACTAGCTGGAAATGATGACAGCAACTTGGAAGGCTTCCATTATGGAAGTCAACCCACTGTCTCCCAGAGAAGACTTTCGAGTTTGTAAAAGATTTTGGAGCACTGTACCTATCTAGTCAATGTTCACGATCTCAACACCAAAGTACATTGCTTTCGCTATATAATTCAACTACCTTAAAGGAATGTTGTTTCATTCTTTTCTCGAAAAAAGAATAAGGGAAAAGGAATTAATACATTCTTATAGAAAATTTTGTAGCAGAAATAGTACAACTAAATCAGTGAATATGTATGATTAATTTCTTATTCATGTTTGAGCTCTAGTGGTGGCATGAGGAATTTTGGTCTGTTCTTCTATCTCTTTCCAATTACAAGCTCGATTTATCATTCCTTGCCCCCTAAAGCCAAAGAGTGTTTGTATTCTACATTTACATATTTCTTCTTCTTCTTCTTCTTTTGGAATGACTTCTAATCCTTCAAATTTGTGATGTTATAAGCTGAAATGTGGTATGTGTTGAAAGAGAAGGCTGCACCAGGGAGAGACCAAGGGAGAAGAACATAATAAAGCAGAAGATAAGCCCCCCCAAGTCAAGGATAGACAAGAGATGCCCATCATTTGTTCCAAGAGGGGTACGATAGTGCCTTTGATAAAGACCTTGCACGAGCCAAAAGCGCATATCTTTTTCTTTTCTTGTTGGTTGAAATGATGGCTCTTTCTTGGCAACAGGCTCTTGCCTGTTCTTGTGCTCATCCCATTGGGGTGACATTAAGATTTCCCATCAAACAGGATCTACCTTCACACACCAAGCTTGGTCTCTCTTTGGTGAATGTGGGTCCATGATAAAGTACTTCAATCATTTTTTAATGAGATCCCCTACAGGTGATAGTTTATTTATTGCCATGAGGTTGGGGACTTGGTTTCTCAATGGTTCCTAGTTATTCATGTAAGGATCCATGCAAACATGCATGTAGTCCCACATCGATTATTTGTTGAAAAAATCTTGGATATTTATACGAACTCAAATAATAACTTGTGGCTAACTTTTTTAAGTGAGGTTCTGAGTTGTGACAACCATGAAGCACTTATGTTACATAAAAGATGAGCGCAGTTTGGGCTCATCCGGTAGCAGTTCAGGAAGGACTATCTTCCATTGTGCGGTCTACTAGACTGTAGGCTGAATAACAGTCAATAAAATTATCTTTTAACACAAATGATCATATTAAATTCCAGCTTCCCAAAAGATTCTCTTCCATTTGAGACTGAACTTAGATTTGGTGAATCTCATATTCTTCCTATTTTTCCTACTTTTGATATTATTGAACTGAGAGGCCAATGATGCTTATTTGAATCTTGTAAAAGTGAATGTAGCACAAAATGAGAGATGAGAAGGACTTTAAGTTTCTAGTGGGCCTATCCAGATTATGCATAGAAATATATATGGTGGATTCCAGATTAATTTTCTTCAAGTCCTTTATATATGATCTGCCTCTTTTATTGGTCCCTTTTAAGGCAAATCAATTTGAGTTCAACTTTTTCTCTGCCTACCAGAAGGAAGGAGGGTAAAAAAAAAAAAAACAAAAATAAAGAAATAGAATGCAAGGATTTTGCATGCCTTTTAGAGTGAATAGCAGGAGACCTTTCCTTACTGCAAAAAGAGTATTTTCTTAGAAGTTGCAATTGTTGTCTTAGAAGTTGGCTTGCTAGGAAACAAAGGTGGGCATCATCTTTGAAAACTGGATGAGGATTCAAGCTTGATCTGTGATGATTGTTGTAGGGTGGTTCAGATGCATCCTGCCTATATGTCATCATGACTCACCTTTGCACTTTAGCATTTCCATCATAACATCTCACCTTTATTATCCACCAAGAAGGCTTCTTTCAACTTAAAAGTGATTCTTGTTTTTTCAGAGGGCCTTTCAATTAATCTAGGTAAGAAAAACTGAAGGAAGAGTTTGGCACTCTCACACACCCACCTGTGAGGGTGTATGGAGCAAGCCCTATTTATTCCTTGTCTGAACCTTGCCACTCCATATGACCAGGCTACTACTTGATAGCTGCCATTTAGCCCTTTGGAATGTCTTTTAGTCCATGGTAGCCATTCAGAGTGGAACTCATGGATATCTCTTTTGTCAACCAAATGGGCTTCCAAGCAACAACTGATTTGCATTTCTTTGTTTTTTTCTCCTCTTTCACCACCAAATATGGTTGGTTGTGTGTGTGTGTAGAGAGAGAGAGCACACAAAGTATAATTGGTTGATCCATGTAAGTGGAAGGAAGACAAAGTCTTTGAAGAGCTTCGCTTTCACATGCAATTCTATCCCTGCCACTTGGTCTGCCATTTAATCAATCCCTGCGGAGACTTGTGAGGTTGGGTCTCTAAAGTAAAACCAGAGATAGAGATAATGACAAGATCCCCATAGCAATTAACAAGATGAGTGCTCACTTGTTACATTAAGCATGTAGCTTTGCACTGGTTGTAGCTTTATTGGAATCTTATCCCAAGTCTAAACATTCCCCTTTGTACTTCAGAAATATTGGTTGGCCAACTTAGTCAACCAAGTCAACTGGAGGACCCAGATTGCAATTTATCTTTCAAGACTATTCAATCATCATTGAATCAATATTTGCTTCAATAGTATATATCAACATTATGATGCTACCTTTCATGATCTGCAGTTTGTTATCTATTTATCAACCTTGACTAGTGGCGGATTCAGAAATTTTGCTTTATGGGATCAATATAATAAAAGAAGCGGAAGAGCAACGGGAAAGAAAAAAAAATAATAGCAATAATAATAAAATATTATTTTTTTAAAATATATATATATATAAATAATAATATGTAATATCTTAAATATCATTTAGAATAAAATATTATAAAGGAGCACTGTAGCAAAATTCTACATATTATTAAATGTTAAAATTATAATACTAATAAAAAATTATTCTAATTATATATATTTGATATGAGTGAAAAAGAGAGAAAGACAAAGAAAAAACTAAAAAAGTATTACAGCAAAAAGGAAGCTAGAAGAGACATACTTAATTTAGATTGAAAAAAAAGACAAGAAAAATATATAATTTTTTATTATATTTAGATTAATTATATATAAAAAATAAATTAATGTAGAATTTAAATGTAAGAGTGGATAGATGGAGACCATGGGATTATGGTGGGGTATTAAAATATAAATAGATAAATAATAAATAAAGAAACAGAAAGAATGAGAGAGAGAGGTTAAATGGGTGTGTGTGAGAGAGAGGTTAAAATGGTGTGTGTGTGTGAGAGGTAGGATATGTGAGTCATTAAAGAAAAAGAATGTATGTCATAATTTTTCTTTTCATCTTTTGATATGATCCTTCTAGGATATATATTAAAAATAAATTAATATAAGGTTTAAATATAAGAGATGGGCGAATGGGATGGGGGTGGGGTATTAAAAGATAAATAAAAAAATGATTAATAAAGAAAGAGAAAGAGGAAAGAGAGAAAGAAAGAGGTCAAAGTAGTATGAGAGAGGAAGAGTGGAAGAGAGAAAGGTAGGACATATAAGTCATTAAAGAGAGAGAATGTAGACCATAATTTTTCTTTTTATATGGTATTCTTTATCTTTTACTTCTTCAAAATTTTACATGAGATGTGGAGTTAATTCAAAAAATTAATGGGATCAATTTTGACTTTATATATATATATATATATATATATATATATATATATAGAGAGAGAGAGAGAGAGAGAGAGAGGTCAATTGATCCTACCTTTTGTTACATCCATCCACCACTAACCCCAACACTGGCATGTGTCTCCGATGATCTAGAAGAGAGACAAGCAACTAATTTCCTAAGTTTTCACAGAAACCTAAGAGAAACTAGAAATGATACAGAGTTGGGTGTGATTCATAGGAGGCAAATATTCTACTGAGTTGGTTGTGTCTCTAACACTATCACTATGTAATTCCAGTCTATTTTTTTTTTTTTTTGGCCTGTCCCAAGTCTTGGATTGATCGCATTACATGGCGGACATCTATATGCTTAATTCTATTCAATATCTATATATATATATATGTGTGTGTGTGTGTGTTCTTTTGCATAAATTTGAAGATAAATGAAATGAGCATGGTACTACAATTTATTGGGGTCCTATTGTTCTAAATCTAAACTAAACTTGCATTTGATATGTACTCAATTGACAGAAAAATCACGCAAAAATAGCTATTCAACAATCTTGCACCTTTCACTTTGCTCCACTTTGTAGCACAAATAGCAATGCCATGTCAAAGGAAGTAAAAGGATTGCAACACACCAGCTAAGTGATCATTGAGATGACTCAAAACTTTAAATTAAGCATCGAATGATTTAAATTAGAATTGCCTATTCCATTAAAATAATTAGTGAGATGACTTATCGTCGAACCATTTGTTTAGGGTAAATGCTTCTGATTTTGCAACCTCTAGCCATGAATGAAAGCTAGGTTTGATGTTCTATTGGATGATTGAGTATTCCTTCATGATTTTTGTGTCATACCATATGGTGAATTCAACCATCTAGGATGAGACCTAGTCATACATCAGCATAAACATCATTCTTAATTAAATGATAAACATGTTGTGATTACCTCACATATTTTATGAGATTAGGAGGATCTACTGTTGGGGGTTCACGTGCACAAATTAAGAAAACCTACAAAAAATATATATAATAAATTTAGGTTAGGTGAACTACTTAAGATACTTTTTTTCAAGGTAATTATTTCTTCACTATGTAGGTAGCCTTTGTGGAAATTATTATCCCAAAATACAAAGTTTACACACTTTCGATACTTTAGGCTTCACCTCGAAGTATAGCATACTAGCATCCATACTTGTTAATATGAGAAAGAGAGAGTATGGTTGTAAGAAAGATGGAGTATGATTGTAATAATGAAGAGAAGGTAAAGATATTTAAATCTGCCCGAGTGCATCTTATACATAGAATCGAAAAGAAGTAACTCTTCATTAAAAACAAAAAAAAAATATTGCTGAAAAGTTCTAAACTTCCTCCTAAAGGATGATAAGGGGAAACCAAGTATCTCTTGGTTAAGAAACCAAATGATCAGAATTTCCCAATAAAACTATTTCCAATGGATAAGAAAAGGTGTTATTTTAAAAACAAAACCCTCCCATCTCACCCCTCAAGGGCTAGCCCTAACTAAATCCTCACCTCCTTACTAGGACAAAGGGGTGTCAGATTCCCAACAAGTCAGCCGTAATTACCCTAAATATGATATGCCATTAATTATGAGACAACTAACAAGAACAAGCTTTGGCCTAAACTAACTGCTCTCACCATTTAAAATTCATGATATGCATCACTTAGTAGAGTGCCAGAGATTTGCCAGAGATTTGCTTTGCTTGTACGCTCTAAAATGCGATTTCTTACACCGAGCACACTTGTCGTAATACTAGAATATCAAACTTAGATTAGGATTATGGGTATACATTCTATGGCATTAACAAATCCTTAATCCATCCATGTATAATTGATGTTCGCAATAAAGTTGACCATAAGCAACTGAATTATGGCGCCTGATTGATAAAAAGATGTTCTTTTTTGTGGAATGACATGTCTGCTTTTCTTTTAAAAAAGGGCCTTCATGTAAAGCAGAGATTCTTTGTATCAGAGGACACCATGAAGGAATGATGAGAGCATTGCTACCAGAAGCCGCAAATCTAAGTAAAGCAATCCATAATATCTAAGGAGATCAATGCCTATTAAATAGAAAATAGAATGAGACCGGTAGCCACGTATCTCTTATACAGAGTATGATACCATATCTTGGGTGGTAATATACCGACATCATTTAATCATGTGGTCTGGTGATACTTTTTAGTAAAGTTAAAGAAGCTTTGCTTATAAAGTAAACAGGCTTTATTGATCTAGGAGGAGGCAGATTAACTTTTGAACCAACTTTGAAGCTAGCTTCTGTGGTAACATGTCATGTTTGCATATAAACATCTTTACCATCGATAAGAATGTCACCCTGAGATTAACTAAACAGAAAAGAAAAGAAAAAGTTACTACTTGGATAAGGTGAAAGGATAAACAGAGAAATCCTTGTATTAGATATTCAATTTTCATATTCTTAGCTAGGCTAACTTACTTCTTAGCTAGCTCTATAACTTCTCATTATTGTGATTGTAGTGTGATAGGACTAATGTGTTGTTCTTAGTCATATAGTATAGAGTACTTTTGTCAGACAAATCATTACATGAAGTTAGAGGTTTAAAGAGGCAATGATTCTAGGATTAGAGGGATAAACGTTCAAGTTGACTGGTGACAAGCAAACAGCTCAACTTCTCTAGTGTTTGTGAGAGGATTCCGAGATAGGGGATGACCTGTAATTAATTTGGCTGTTTGTACTAAGAGGAAGGCCCTCATCGAAATCATTGGCTTTCTTCCAACTCTATAAGAATATGCGTAGATATTTACGTAGATGTTAACAGGGATACCATCTTTATGGTATTGCCATTAGAGCACTGACACTATTTTGTGAATGTTTGATAATAGCCGCAAAGAGATTCCTTTTAATAGATTTGACAATTATGACCAAAGTCTTATTCCAATAGTCATAACCTTCCATTTACAAACAGGAGGGCAGTCGTTCCAATCTTCCAAGTGGCATCATCTCTCAAAATTTCATTCCACATAATACTAATATGGGTGCGGGTTGCACGGAAGAATGATTAATCTTTTTTTTTGCGGCATGAATCATTGGATCATATTTTGCATAATTTTCAAAGCATGATTCTATCTCGTGAGCTATATTGATGGATGGAAGGAAGAAATTTGAAGGCCGAAAGCATTCGCAAAAAAAGATCAATCATTTTTTTATACGAAGGACACAATTTGAACCCTACTAATAGGACTGCACCGATAATTATATAGGTTGGGACTCCTTCATGTGGGTGTGTGTGCGAGAGAGATTTGATCACTCTAGCTTGGCAACCTCAATTACTCTGGTCCCATTTTAAATGAGCTGAGTGCACATCTTTTCCCAACTTCCTCCAGGGATAAGTTACATATATTATCAATCACCAATTAGTTAGTTCACCGTCCAATTAGATTTTCTGCAAAACGCTGTGCAAAATGGGAACCGTTATATTGGGAGATGATTTGAATCATGCGCAGGTAGGTGCAAAGTAGTTATTTAACACCATTAGTCCAATAAGATTGGCTGTACAAAGTTGCAAGGAAACAACTCTGGCAAGTGGCAACATCCACTTAAGAGTTTTTTTTTGATAACTCAAAAAGATAAGGGTGGAGATATATTAGAAGTAGAAAAGATAAAAAAGTGTATCGCTCTCAAAGTCCCCACAAAGCAAGCCTGCCCTTCACAGTTCCCACACTCCTAGTCCCACCACTCCACTTCAGTGGCCACCACAGTCCACAGTCCCCACAAAGCCTCCCTCCTTTCCATCTGCGCCCACCCTTTATTCCCCCACATTTTCCTCACCCCTAAAAACGGCCACACCCCTCCATAAAAGAGAAGTCCTCCACCCTCTGCTTCCTCCCTCTCTCTCATCCGTCACACTCCAACCAAAGCTCTCTCTTTAATTTCCATCTCAACAAGAATCAGCAAACCCATGAAGGTTGCAGTGCTTGAGAAATCACCACCCAAAGAAGAGGAAGGTGGTGAAGGGGGCGGGGGAGAAAGGATTAATGAAGACAGAGCTAAGGAAACAGTCAATGGATTCCATAGTCACTTGGAGCTAAGGCTTGGTTTCTCCTTGAACAATGGGCTTGAAGGTAGTGAAGGGAAGGGTGGTGGTTGTGGTGGTGGTGGTGGTGGTGGTGGAGGTGGAAGCCCGACGTTCCGAGCACCTCAAGATGGGCATGTGACTCACCAGAGGAGCGGTGTTGGGATTGGAGGGACCAAGAGATGTTTCTCCGAGACCACAACTGGTTTTGTCCACCCTTGGAGTCTGGCAGCCCGGCAAGAGAAGGCTGCTCTCGAGCAAGCCCATAAAAAGACCAACCCATCTTCTACTGTCCTAAGGTTTGATCTCTCTCTCTCTCTCTCTCTCTCGTATCCTTAGTGATTATGATCATAGGTGAACTTGGACATATATATACTTTCCACAAGTTTTTTTTTTTCCTTTTTTCTCTCGCCCACATAATTTTTCTTCATAGGTCATCAAACAATCTTAGCTCAGCTAGTTGGCATCTTAGTGATCTACACATCGACAAAAGAAAAGAAAAGAAAAGAAAAGAAAAAAGTCCCTCAGATTTTTTTCTGCCTACTTGTTTTAGGGTCTGGGTTGTATCTTTCATACGCAAAAATGATTGATCCTGTCGCAACCTGGACTTTTGGATTAGGGTATAGATCATCGCTAAGCACTCCAAACTCTTTTGTTCATTTGTCCATCCAAATCTCAAAGTAACTATCATGCGATCTAAAGGTGGGTTTGGATAAAAAAAAGGGTTAGTCTTTCTACTATGCAAAAAAAATACACCCCTGACCTTTTGCTTTATCTCAAGATTCTCACTTCTTCTAGATATGTACCTTCACAAATAAGTACTCTTGAACACGATAAATTGCTTCGTGTAAACTATTGTTTTCTCCTAATTATAGAAGAAGAGGTTTTACATTTTTTTTTTTTGAAGAAAAACAGGATATTTCTCATAATTAGGCTCTTTTATTAGGAGAATAATTGTTGCTTCAGGCAGAGCTATGATACCATAAGTTTCTTTCATATTTGTTCGTTTCTACAACCATAGGAACAAGAATATACCCGGGCATGTGAGAGAATCTATTTCCTACTAGGAGAGATTTAGAGGGCATCCATTGAATTCTCGTGGGAGGATTGTGACAGTAATTTGTGCATGATGATCAAAAAGTAGTGGCTGCAGGGAAGGGTGGGGCACATTTTGAAAGGTGAGGAACAGTCCCTGTCGTATGGGTCCCACAAATAGTACACGAGCCACGCGTTGTCATCTTTCTTTCCCTTGTCCTTTTATTTTTGGCATCCTTTGAAAATATGCATGGTCCAAAACTTGTTTACATTGTATTTTAATTGGAATAAAGCTCGGCCCGGACTGATGCAAGGCCACAAGGCCAACAATGAGCTTATCATTGTTCCAGGTTGATGCTGATTCGGGTCTAGAATGAGCTTTAGGTTAGCCCAAAATTTTTGTGTTTCCTGTATATTGTAGGCCGTGGCTTGGTGTGCTAATAACGTTGCTTATTAATCTAGATGTCATGGATTCAAAACATAGAAACAGCCCCTCTATGGGGTAAAGACTACTTATATTTGACCCTCCCTGGATCTTGTAGTAGTAGAAGTATTGGATCTGGTACTAGTAGAAGTATTGTGCACCGAAATACCCCTTTTTTTTTTATATATATATATCTTGGGCTCTAGCTGTTTCAGGGATTAAAATTTCAGCCCAACTAATTTACTACATGTGCCATGTTGGCCCTTGCCGCCTATAGCTCATGCAACATAACATTGTGAGTCCATATACTTTCTATGGGAATGTTCGTCATGCTAGTCCATATATTTTTAATAGAAAATTTTTTTCACACCACAGATGGTGTAGCTCCACGGACACCATCCGTGGTGATTAGCTGTCATACAGGGGTGGAGCAAAAAAAAAAAAAAAAAAAAAAATTTTTTTTTTCGATGCCGCACTCAGGTACGAGAGAATCATTACGAGCGGTGTGTCCGGTATAGAAAGTACTTTCTTGCTCCCAATTTCTAGCACTTACTTTACTTCAGTACAACTGCATCTTCTCCACCTTTCAGTCATTTATTCTAAACGATGTTAGTTGGGGTTTTCTACCAAGTTTTATCATGATTGTGGTGATGATACATGTTAAATGTAATTAGGGGCACGAATCCTTCACCATCAATTGTGGGCTGGCCTCCGATCCGTGCATTTAGGAGGAACTTGGGGCTTCCACAAGCATCAAAGTCGGCAATGGATTCAGAAAAAGATATGGAGAAAATGAAACCAGTAGAGGAAGAGAATCCGAGCAACGACCCCGTGGCAAGGCAAACGATGTTTGTGAAGGTGAACATGGAAGGGTATGCAGTTGGAAGGAAAATTGACTTAAAGGTTCATGATAGCTATGAATCACTCTCTCGAGCCCTCCAGAAAATGTTTCATAACTTTTTGACTGGTTAGTGAGTCTTAATTCTAGTGAAACTTTTACTTTTTGCAAATGTTGCTTCCTTCCACTGCTTGTTGATTGATACTAAATTGTAATAATGCAAAATTAAATTGTTTTTTTTTTCTTCTTCTTTTTGATCATTGGTGTTTCTTTTGTTTGATAGCCTCATCTTAGATCTTTCTGCATTTGTTCCATTAAAAACATTTAGGCATGTTGTTTCATCACATTACTTGTTCCAATATCTAGTCTTGTTCTAGTGATTTTGTTATATCTCCATTGTGAATAGTCTATAGGCTAATAGAGCTGGTTTTATTTTCTATCCAGCTGATTACTCCAAGAAATCAAAAGAAGATGGAGAAGAAGATGTTGTTACTCCTAGTTATATTCTTCTTTACGAGGACAATGAAGGAGATCGAATGCTCGTCGGCGACGTACCTTGGGAGTATGTCTTTTGCATCCATTTTCCAAGTTTTCATAGAATTTCCATGATACTTTTCGAAAGAAAGATCATACATTTTTCTCTGGAGGATATGTTTGTTATCAGCATAAAATCTAATGTTGAGAATTTTTCAGGATGTTCATCAGTACAGTGAAAAGGCTATATATTGCACAAGATCCAAGAACACAAAAATGTGGTATGTTAATATTATTATTGTTATTTTTATTTTTTCCAGCCAACTTCAAGCAAGATAGAATTTTAAAATCGTAACTTCGCAATTATTCACATTTCTAATTAAGTTTCCTTTTTATCATTAATTGATATAGGGGTGTTTGTTGTGCAGGTTGACTACATTTGAACTTTCAGGAGAAAGCAACTATAGAGGGATTGACTCGTCTGATCAAAGAGACCAGGGAGAAGTTGCTTATGGAATTAATTAGTTGATGAGGAATTGTATCTTATGCAGTATTTCCTACCTCTAGGGTGGTTGATCACAAGAGAACAGTTATAATAGAGTTTACAATTGAATGTAATGTTAATGTAAGATATTTTCTTGTGACATGGCTGTGTAAGTTATATGGCTTTTCCTTGGAGAGCAAGTAAAATAACCATGAGGTAATGTTTTGGAAGTTATACGGTTTCTAAATCTTCTCTCCTTTTCTTTTTTTTTGGAAAAAAGATCTTCTATTTTTTAAAAAAGAAAGAAATAATGAGCACTCATACTTAACATCAGTGGCTAGTTGATTTTCTAAATTTCTAGATGGTCGAGTTATAGTTTGTCAAAAGAAGCTTGGGGTTGGAATAATATTTAATTGACGAGTCTTAGGTTAGATTGGTGGTGATTATTACTTAGCTAAGGTAGGCTGGCTATCCAAATCTTGTAAGTTGATTGGTGGAATAGGAATATATAGGATCACAATATAGCTAGCTTGCTTGTTGGACCTACTCAATGTAACAGCTTGAACTTAGGGTGGGAGAGCTAAGCCCATGGGCATCACCATCAAGTCATATGCTACATCTAGAATCCAATTTCACAATTTAATGGATCCAAAAATAATTGGGTAATCATCAGGCTTTAGGTTATTATATATATGTTTATTCGTTTTGGGCCTTTTCTTGACTAGAAGGTCTTGTCAAGGGTAGAATTAAGACCAATACACATGCATGAGGTAGAAAAGAAAAATAATTGTTAATTATTGTCTTATTATCCAATGCACCAATCGTTTTGAGCGTCGTTCTTGCTGTAAGGTGAGAGGAAAGCAAAGCCTTCTACTTTTATCTTTATATATATATATATATATTTGCATACAAGCTTTTCTTTTTTTTAATATAAACTCTGGACTTTATTTTAAACCTGAAGTCTTTGCATATTTTTTTGTAACTTTTTCACATCATTTCTTAGAAGAACATGTTGATTTTTTTTTTGAGAAAAAATATTTGTTTTGCGTGCTTTGCCTTTAAGATATTTCTTGGGCAATCAAGTTGTATTGCGTTGAATATGAGCCGGGTCATATGAATAGGATTGAAAATTTAAATTTAAATCTGATCTATTTATTAAATAAATCAATATATAAAATCTGCATATGATCTATTGAATAAGTATGTAACCCTACTTGACTTGCTTAATCTGATTGATAAACAAATCATATTGGGTTGGGTTCATGGATAACTATCAACTGACCTGTTTATATTTAACTTGGTTAATATGATTAACTTAATTGATCAAACCTCGGCAAATATTTTATTCATTGAAAAATGCAAGCCAAGGCTTAACATTAATCCCATGATCAGTTATTGTATAATTCAATGGTAGAACATAAAGAAACAATTAGGTTGTTGAGATTGATTGAGAAAGTGCAATCCACCAAGCCTTTAGAAAGACGATGGATATAACATGTATCTCAAGATTAATCAATGTTATAAAGTCATAGATAAAAATCTATGACTTTATCAATTTCAGCAATTCAATATACTCTTAATATCATATAAAAATACAGAAATGATCAACTTTTCTCTTGTATCCATTGTTTGCAAATAAAATGTTTTGGGTTTGAGTTGGCCCATGTCCAACTCATCAAACAAGTCCAGAAATTTACTTAAACTCTACATAAACTCAAATTTTGCTTGGAAAGTCCTGAGTTCCCAAGAGTCATTTCTGGAGATGTCTGTAAATAATCGTTATTAAGAATATTCTAACTATTGCATGCATAATAAGTGGCAAAACTTTGACCGCTTTAGTATCTCAACCAGGTATATACGAAGAGGAGGATTCCTCTTATACCAGGTAATTCCTAAAACTCCTAGTTGTACTCTCCGCTAATCTTTTCTTTTCTTTCTTTTTTTTTTGGTAAGCAGAAGGAGCTAGGCTGAAACTAAAAGCATGAAGAAGCTATAGACAACATAAAAGGGCTGACAGCTAAGCATGACTCAAGTCCCGAAGAATTAACAGAGTAGGGAGAATTACGAGGGCGCCGCAGCACCA